>WSZQ02126422.1:0-45087 GCA_019419845.2 Weissflogia rhopalogaster
ATCATTTTTGACATGTTGCGGTTGACCTATGGTGAACCACGTCTGAAAAACTCCTGACCGCATATCACATTGGTGATACTAATTCTGATTCCAGTGAATATTGATATATCGATATTTGTAATCAATATTTGAATATCGATATATCGTAATTAGAAAATATAAAATTAAAATAAATATCGATATTTCGTCATAATCTGACATAAGATCAAAATGAAAGTAAAGTTACTTGGGTATATGCAGAAACAAAAGGTTGTTTCGAGAGACAATAGGACAACAACCCGCCGAAGTAATTTAAAATCAAACATCTCACAATCAGTTATTCGAACGTCCTTTGAAAGAAAGCAAACTTCGTCGATTTATTTAAATCTTATGGAAGACAACAAGTGAAAATAAAACTGATTGAAACATTGCAAAACAGTATAAATATTTTGTATACAATGTACTCCCAAGGAAAAGTTTATTCATGCGATCTTTCTTTGTTGAAAAAAAAAACAACGATATTTCATACCTTGCTTGAAATATCGCTCGGCTGTAGGTGGGTCATTTTGGACGACGGCCAGAGGCAACATTTTTTATTAATAGCTTACCAACTTTGAAGTTGCGGGGCCACGCGTAAACGCGTTTTGCCAAAAAATGCTTCAACCAGCGCTGTATACAGAATAGGCGACTGCCGCATCCACACGCAAGGGCGAAATATTCGCCAACCTTCCGCTAATAATTAAGTGATAAGCACACTGCAGTTTTCTGGCTGTTTAGACATACTAAGGCACTAAAAAACTAAACCGGTCTCTTATGAACATATGGACGGCGGCGTGCATCATTTTATTCCATCTTATTAATTACGCATGTGCTTCTTCCATGTGCTTGCAGTTGATGAAGGCACGCAGCGTGACGACTTCGTGGCGACACAGAGGCGATCAGGGCGGCGAGCTGGCGCTCTACTGTTGGTGAGATGGACTTGGAGGGTGTTCGCAAACACCCTGCAAGTGTCGCCCGCCGCCAACACCGCCACCACCACCATCATCCGGCTGCAGCAACACCACTCGAGGACCGCCGTGCGAATTGTCCGTCGACGAGGAGGACGACAGCAGCGATGAAGATGCGTCATCGCCAGACGAGGACGCAAGTGTCCTCGACCATCAGCCACAGGCCTCCACCTCGCGCAATTCGCATCTTCTCGAGGACACGTAACGACACGTGGTGTGGTACTCCCGGGTTTGGTGGGGTGTGTGCGTATATCCCATCGGCCATCTTGGATCGTGCAGCGATGTGTATATAGTAAAACAAAGTTTAACACCGTCGGCTGCTGGCCGACGGGCCTGAAACAAAAAAGACTTACATTTGCAATTTTATAAATATAGCACTATCTTATCTACTTATTACAATTGGAAAGCGTGTTGAACACGTCATGCAAACATGGCGCTTCGTAGCCACTGAATAGTTTTAGGCACCATACTTCTGTTGTCTTTTTTTTAACATTTGTTCGTTAATTGTTTAACAAACAATGTTCATGATGGTCTCTTGAATGCTGAGATGTCGAACTGCTGGCGAAAGGGTAACGCTCGTAATTATGTAATAATTACCAGAAGAAAAAATGTTTTATGTGAATCTCTTGGAGATACGGGTTATTAACCTGATTGCAATTTTTATAACTTTGATGCAATGTTTTGCTTTTATTTTCGAAATACTTTTTTATGATTGATTATATTGGGAATGATATTCTTTCCTTAATATTGTTCATGGCAGAAATTGTGTTTTGTAATCAAGATTCCATGCAATATCTCAACTAGATTTCAGATGTCTCTATGAATATAAAGAAGCCATATATTGTTTTGCCATAATAAGGATCGAACTGAAGATTATATTCTCCTAGAAATGACACACAACACGCAGAAGCAATCGACTGCCACGTGCAAATAAAAACAAACAAAAAATGAATGCAACCGAAACCATTTGTATATACTACTACAATTTCCAACTACAGGCAGAAGATTCACGTCGCATCGAATAACGTACTTAATGCGGTTACTCTTACGTAAAACTGAAACGATTTAAACGCTTTCCACGTGCGCTCGACTCGTAGATATGATGAACATCTTAATGAAATTTTCAAAGAAAAAAAGCTAACAAAAATAAAACGTAAACAAGAACAAATGCGAAGATGATGAAGTACAAGACGAAATATATTTTGGTACATATTTTTCTATACACTTACAAAAAGGTCTATATTTTATAAGCGCAAGCGAAGTTCATCATACAATAACGCAGCAAATCAGGTTATGATTCTAACCAAAAAATGAAACATTGTAGGTTAAAGTCGACGGTGGAAAGTCGGAAATATCAGCTACGCATTAGTATTATTATTATTATTTCTGTTTCAATGGGATGAAAATGTGTGTGGGTGTGTGTGTGTTTGGAAATTTCTGTAAAAAGTGTATGTAACCCCTTTTTTATGCACGCCGGAAAAAAACAAATGTTGAAGGAATTGCACGACAACCGAATTAGTATCGTTGATGTCTGATTGAATGTTAATCACACGTTGTTTTCAGAAGTTCTGGTGTGCGTCACACAAGCGCTGGTAACCTTTTTGTACATACACGATGTGTAAAATTTTCAAATTGTATTTCTAATTGTAAAACTCAAACTAGCGTAGATGAGACGATAAAGAAAACTCAAAGCAAACGAACACAAAGGTAAAGACAATTACTGCATGAATTATGTACTTGTAACCATGCGGTTGTGCTGTCGTTTGAGGTTAGATTCGAAAAATCGGTAGTTGGACTGATGTTAAGTTTCGCGGATGCTGTTTAATTGTATGTCTAATTGCCACATTGCCACTGATTTGTTTTTAAAGTCGATTGATTTTTGCTGATTGCCTTAATTTGCGCCTAAAGAAGTGATTTTCGTTATGATACAATGACCTGGATCTCGTATATTTAATATTTAGTTGTTACAAGGTTGCTTGGGTGATAATAATGTCCCTTATGATTTGTTCTTATTTTACTTCTGCGGAGAGCTTACATTTGGCACTAACTGGGAGAAATGGCATGTGAGTAAATGGTTTTTGTTTCGTTACTGTCATTGAGTGTAGTTACAAGTTTGGTTATGTTTGGATTGGGTGATATTGTGAAGAAAAAAGGTGTTGGTGTAATGTGCAAACTTGAAAATAGTATTGATTTATCGATGATCATGTCAATGGTAACTGATTTGACTCTTTTTGTGATATTCTTCTTATCAAATGTGAATTGTTTGTTAGCGCGATTGTGGGTAGATTCAAACAAAAGAATAGTGATGTGGAAAGAAAGGATGTAGTCAAAAGGGGGTTTTATGTAAACTTGAATTGGAGACGAGACAAAACAAAAAATAAACAAGCACATTAACAATTACTACAAACATAAATAATGTAATTATAATTATTCTTAACACGAGAACACTAATTAATTTACAAATAAAACGTGTACATTACTACGGAGTAAGCTATTTGCAATTAAAATAATTAAGTTTCCATAATATTTGTAGAGCAGGCCGGCTTCACAGCCAGTTTAATTAAGTGTATGAGAAAAACCGGATGAAAACTGATTAACAATTAATTACGGAGAAATGATACAAGATTCAAAATGCAAAAAAAAAAAAATGAAACCAATAAAATATTTTTTATCATTTTAAATGCAAAATTCTTCTTTTTCATTATCGTATCTATGACTTTGATTATATGCAATGTCAATCCTTGTCATAACAAAAATTCCATATATCGTTTACATGTAGGAAACCTGCGTATCATTGAAATCGCGCAGTTTGAATCGACATCCATGTGAAGCTTGAGGAAATCCGAATCAAATCTGGGTTATTAAAATTCTCGTCCCGTCAAACGCAGCAAACCCAGATTTGATCAAATCTACGTGGCAATGTACCAGTGTCCACCTTGTAGTGTACCACCTCCGCCACCACTCCCACCAGCTCCTATGGGTATGCTCTCCCAGAATACAATACCGCAAAGGCAGATCCAGCCACTCCCGGAGGAACATATTCCTACCGATGACCGGTCGCAAACTTATGGGCCTGAACGGTATGGTTCGCGAAAATCGAAAACAACTAACGGTGGAGGTGAAATGTACCAAGGTAAAACTTGTTCTCTGCAATGTCGGAATAAGATGAATTCATTGGAAGAGTGTTTCTGGGCGAAGTGGAAACCGGGAAATGGTAGGGCGGGCCCATCTACAAGTGAAATGAGCAATGATCAATGCGTACCCCGTTTTCCTTACATCAATAGCGGCAGTAATTACAATGGGCCTCAATTCAATACAGTTGACAATAGCAAAGCATGTTCTCATTGCATTCGACTTTTGCAAAGTCAGAGGATGAACCAGCCAAAAGGGACATGCAGATGTCAGCCTCAGTGGGATAATCACATGTCTTCTAGCACGAGTGCCTCGGTACCGAAAGGGCCAATGCTGGGTGGGAATCGAAAATACCCTCAACTTCGACAAACGTATAGATATGAGACGACTGAATGTGAGTGCATGCCAGGTGACGTAGATTTTGAGACTACCGATTTTGGAAATACTGATGGGGGCGAAAATAAATTTGGATCTAGTTTTCATGAGCAAACACGACGCTGTTGTTGTTGTGTAAAAAAGCATACAACTCAGGGATTTTCACGCAAAGCGCTAGAGCCTGCAAGCAAGCCTGTAAGCAAGGAAGTAAGCTATAAAGACTATCAGGTGCCTGTTAAGGGGCCCTGCTCGTGCAGAAACGAGGCCGGGAATAGTAATCAAATGAAACCTGTAATGGATGCCTTTGCACAGATACAATCGTCTCTATCAGATTCTGAATCATTAAATGCGCAAAAATCTGACCCGTTGAGCAGTGGTAATTCTTACTGCGCTTGTGATCTCAGCGAAGGAGAGACCACCACTCGCAGTAAGTCATCAATACAACAAATTCATCCAAAATCACAGGATGAAGACTGCCAAACATGTGATTCAACATCTTCGTGCAAAGGCCATGCGAATGAACTGGTGAAACAAATGAAACTTATCAGTGCATACATACCCGACGAAGCTAAGTCACTTGTTAAAGAAATGGCAAATATCCTAGCGTCGGAGCCAATTGAAGATATTAAAAGGCAAGCTGAGCGTATTCTTAAATGTGCCCAAAAAGCCGAAGCGGAAAAACACCGGTCTCATGACCGGCCATCTACACAAGATAATAGACATTCCGGTGGTAGGTCTTCCCTGGGAAAGTTGTCAGATACCCATTCACCTCGACGTTCGATTAGGACTTCAAATGTTCCAACTCCAGGACCACCTTCACATCGTATCTCAAGTGATCATTCGCCACCAAATCATCCTCAACGTGCTTCACATGATCATTCTCCAGCAGATCATCCTAAAAGTCCTTCACATGATCCTAAAAGTTCAGCAGAAGATCATTCGCCAGCAGATCAGCCACATCGTACTTCACAGGATCATTCAAAGGAGAGAGATCCTGCCCCTGCACCTCATTTGCATCGAACGTCAATTGATTCTTCGCCATCGCTTCATACATACCGTAAATCAATTAGTCCCGCCCCAAGTCCTCTTTCACATTCACCAAGGGTATCACACTCACGTCATTCCGCGAACGAACCTCATTCTCATGATTCTCCAAAGGAGGACATACCAGAAACGCCTTCACCTCTCCACAAACATTCAAATGCTAATTCATCAACATCACATTCACATGTATCAAAATCCCCTTCCGGTAGTTTTCATCCGCAGGTCCTACATGAAGAAGTTGATGATGAAATTGAACTGAAAACTCACAACGCTCTTAATGCGTTTCACATTAATCGGCCAGGAGAAACAGCCAAATCTAGCAATGCAGTACTTGAGGATTCATCGAAAGTCGTATGTCAGCCATGTAAATGTTCACGGGTAATCAATGAATGTACATTGCTGCAAGAACAACAGCGCATTAAACGGCAACAGGAACAGTTGGCTTTACAGGAACAATTGCGAAAGGTGCAACAACAGCATTTGTGTCAGAAAATTGAGGAGCAACGCAGACTTTTGGAGGAGCAGGCGAAGGAAATAGAGCGGCAACGTGAAATTCAGAAGCAAGCCGAAAGGTTGCAGCAACAGGAAGCGGAGTTGAATCAGCAGGCTGCTGAGCAACAACAGCGAATGGAAAAGTTGGACGCCGCCGCCATGCGTCTGCAGAGAAATTCAATACTTAGCGAAAACTTACACCTGGAACGAGCAGATTACAATTTTGCGGCAAAACCAGACACAAATCTTGGCGAATCACAAACAAAAGAAGGGAAACCTGGTCGAATCAAATCTGCGGTGGCTCGAGTTTCGGGATGTTTGAAGCATAGCTACCCCCTTAGCAAAGTAGTTAAATGCTCAAGGGCTAACAATAAAAAATCGTATAGGTGATGTTCTGTAACATAAAAGTTTACATCATTGTCAAATAAAAACAAACTGCAGCGTTTCGTTACAATTAAATGTCAGTTTTTTTGAAGTTTCTCTTTTGGTCCACCACGTAAATTTTAAATTCGTTTAAATTCATTATGCGGAAAAGGTTCGCCTCTTCCAGGCCCTCGAACCATGACTTGCCAATTCTGATATATTCGCCACATTGCTGTTGCCGGAATCATTCCTGTAGCCAATAACCTTTACGAGAATGATTGCATCTGTAGGCAATGTGGAAAACCAGTAATGAACCAGGAACTGGCTGTTTTATTGGCGAGACTTTTGAATCCTCTACACTTTGCTTCCTGCTGGAATAGTGTCACAAGTGCAAAGCCCTGTGGATGTAATTTTTTTCAATTGTGTACTGAACTCGAATCACAAATTGAGACAATCATAGAGTATTGGCATTGTGTTCCCGATGTAATATGGAATGCAGTTCATACGATCAATAATTTTGATTTACACCTAAGAAATACTTCCTGCTCCCAGTGCAAGATGCCATACATGTATTCCAGAGTTTAGAAGTTGTATGTCTTTTGTCTTAATTGGCATGTACGAACAATTGTTTTCCAAACAACCAAATAAAATGTCCTCGTTGCTTAACAAACGTCACTATTAACATTTGTCAGGTAATTTTGTAGTTGAATTTTGTAGGATAAATTTTTGTATACTTCTCATCTTAAAGCTGATATGCATATTTAACAGTATTTCTGAGAATGTAGAACCTTTACCTGCAAGACAATTGGAAATTTCATCCAAATGGACGTACAATATAGTCCATGTAGGGATCGAAGATACAATTCAAAATACTTATCATCGCAATATAAAGCGAACCTCTGGCAAAGAGCCGTACAGTCTGGAAATATTCGTCATCTGAATATTGCCTGCAGTCAATTCGATGCCGATGAAGACAGAACATGTGATTGCTTTTGTGACGATACTTATAGCGATAATGTGACCAGCGCTGGGGATACTGAGCGTACTTGCATGTGTGGCCAAAATGTAGACATGGCTTCGTCTTCGAAAATATATGAATCATCTACTAAATTTGGTGTTTCTTCAGGAAGACATGCATCAAGAGATAATGGAAGACTCTCGATGCAACACAACCGAGATCAACGTTATCGAGAAAATTATTCGGAAACATTTCAACGAAACAAGACGCAAACCAAGATTTGTTCCCCTAGTGAGGAAATGAAATGCCAGTGTTCCGATAGTATTCCAATTTTGGAGAAAGATGGAATTGATGAAGATCGCCGACATTTTTTAAAATATAGTTCCGTGCAGGCAAATCAAGATAATGGTCAAGTAGCACGATGGCAAAACGATAATAAAAAAGACGAGGAGACAAGCAAAAAATGCAAAAAGTGTTCATTTTGTAATTCAACAAATTCTAGGAGCAAAAGTATTAAATTTTGTACAAATGATACATGTAAAAGAAAGACCGACCAAGATTGTACCTGCCATGAAGCATGTAAGAATCGAAACCACCCTGCCAATTTCAAAAATGATAATATTCAGGGAGATATTAAATCTGATTACAAATTCGAAAGACCTCAATATAAAAGAAAGCACTGCAAGTGTTTCACAAAAGAAACAAATAAAAATAAGAAAGTTTTCAAGTCAATAGGCGTCGAAACAGATGACTACTGTACAGGGTATAATAAACCTGAAAGCGAAGAAATACAATGTAGGCGAAAATCTGAAGATGATAGAGATCAAAAATATCATAGTACCCAGGAAGACCGAGGAGAAAACATGTGCACTTGTTCCGAGCGAGTAGATGCCATGTCTGTCCAGAAATGTATCTGTAAGAATGGAATAAATAACTCATTACAAAATGTTCAGAATGTTGCTAAATCTGAAAACTCAATTTCGGGAAAGCCCTTCTCTCTAGGTGACAAGTGTTGCAAATGTTATGAGGATGCAAATGGATCGTGTAAATATAAATATGTGAAACAGAAACCTAGTCGAGAGAATGGAGATTTTTATTCAGAATGCACTTATGGATTTGTTCAAAGGCAAGGATCATTTTCGCCTGCAAGAAGTCGAATATATAAAGATGATAGTGATGAATACCTTTGTAAAGATTGCAAGGCACATTGTGAAGATTGTCCTAAGATTAAAGGTATTCTTAGGAAATCAAAAGAAGCCGATGGACAGAACATTTTACCTTCTTCCATAGGTAAGCTACCGCCAGTTAATAATCAGTATCGAGAAGAATCAACAGCTGATATGCAGCAAACGGAAATAACTTCACATCACAGGGAAACAACCATATATGCAAATCAATCTACTGAGGATATAGAAATACCGCTTTCAGATTCGGGGATACTGACACCGGAACAACACATAATATATAAATCTGCTTCAAATGATCGGATTGATGAAACAAATAGGAGAATTCGAGATTTTCCAGATGGGAAAACGGAAAATAGCAAAGTTGGCGGTCAATTTGAAGTCATGATGTTAAACGTTGACTTAAATAATAAAATATGCTCACCACCATCAATTAAAGAAATGCCAGCTGTACAGCAAGCAGCAGAGATTGACAATTGTATGCATTACTCTCCGAGATGTGAAGAGACGATTCTTCCAGTTCTCGATACTCACAACACGCAGTTTCCGTCAAACTGCGAACAAATTAAAGATACCAACTCTGATTTATATCCGAGGTCAATCCTTGAAAGTGGAAATATTTCGCAACAATATCCACCTTGTGATAAAACTTTTCTACAGAATCTGTTGCCACCATTGCATGAAGTTTATACAGAAAATTCAGACACTACTAATGAATTACCCGAGACGCAATTAAGTAAGTTACATGATGTTGGTGTACAGCACACTGTACCAGTTCTGGAAGAAGAAATCTTAACCCACGACCTGAAGAAGTCGGTTTTGCAACAGACCCAAATGAGTTCATCTCTTTCCCCAAGAAAATCACCAATCACACATCAATATAAAAGATTTCTCCTGCATTCATATCCACTTTCAAAGCGTAAATTATCCCCAAACTGTATTAGAAACCAAAGAAAATGGTAACAATTTTGTGACAATGTAAATTTTATTACATAAGGCGTATGTTTTTCATTTATTAGTTTAATGTTGCATAATGTATCTACGACTGAAAAATCTCAACGTTATGGTACTTCTTACCCAAGTCGATTACAACGTCACCCACGTGATCATCTCTCAGTTTAGTCACGATGGGTTTAATGTCTGCCTGAGCAACATCTTTCATCCGTCGCGTTTGCAAGAGCTCTCCGTTGACAAAACTCTCGCCGGTGTGAATGTCTTGCTTGAGGTGGGAGTACGCACGTAGTAGACGATCACATTCCCAGTCGGTGACCTGCGGCATATAGCTACCAGCCACACCTTCGGGGCCAAGTTTTATGATGCTCTGCATGTAGGGTAGGAAAGAGCGTATGTGGCCAGTCTGCCGTATATAGGCACATTCGAAAATGTGATCTTTCCCATTAATAGCCGACACCAAATTCGTGATAAACCTTGCGATTGCAAAGGCATGGGATAAGTACAATGGTCCGAGGCGTTCCTGGCGCTTGACATCGAGACAGGTCTGCGTAGAATTGACTATAGTATTGTACAAGGCGATTCTATCATCTTCGGGATGCTCATTTAGCGAAGGTGTGCATTGTGAAAGGATCGGAATACGTGTCTTCAGCGAGTCCCCACCAATCACAGGACAATGCACATGGGTAGGATTATACTTTAAATATTTACCAATCAAGGAATTGGCGATGATTGTACTCAATGTGGAAACGCCAATAATCTTCTTCGGATCATAGACACCTTCCCGTTTGTATTCCTAAAAGAGTAAGATGTAATGTAGGCTTTGAGCGTTCAAGGTTTCTACTTGATTGTTACCTCGCTAACCATAGGGACTAACGAATTGATCGGCGGGGTTGCCAACAAGATAAAGGCGGACGGATTGTGCTCAATCGTGTGCATAACCGTATTCCTCACGGCACTAACATTTTGTTCAAAAACTTGCTTCTGTGGTGTTAGTGGCGAAGAAGGGGTTCCCCCACATATCAATACGATATTCACATCCTAAAATCATTACCAAATACATTAAAACTATGTCTAAGATAACAAACTTTCGTTAGAAAGTTTGTTATGGGTTTTATTACGGATATTGCATCTTTAAGTAGTCGATTATCACCCTTGTAGGCCTTGATCATCGTATATGTATCAACTTGTGCAAGGTCGATAGCAGTGGCGCAGACATTGTCATTGTTGCCATACAGACGGATCTCGTTGATGCCCTGGCATTGCTTGAGCAGCATCGCAACCATTCGCGCAAACGGCACCATGTTTCCGATGATCGCCAACTTCATTGACACATCATTTGGCGGCGTTTGATGCTGGTGTCGTTGGAACATTGCCTTGGTGCTCTTCAGCAACAGTATTGGTCGTCGCATTGCGGTGCACATCGTGGGTGCACGCATAGATTTTATTGGAAATTTTGACGCACAGAAATGACGCACACATGTGTTTTTGGAGTGACTAAAATTTAACAGTTCAATGACATTACTATGGTTATTTATTTATTCTTTTACATTTCTAAATTGAAGTGAATGTTCCTTTTTAGTTCTTGAACTTGTTCCTTCATGAGTGCCAGCACTAACGTTACGAATGCTTTCATATATAACGTCATATTTGGCCACTTAGGTATCGTCCAGACCACTGAAATCCTAGTGAAAATAGTGGATGCCATGTGAGAGCTTATAAGAAAGAATATACTAAAAACATTAAATTAAACCAAAGAGAAGACAATCCCGTTGAGGACCTGAGTCGAATTTGTCGAATTTGAGACATAGCTCTGCCATAATAAGAGCAATGGCACCAGGGTATGTACTTGAACCTCCTGGAAACTTTGATTCTTACTAGACTTTTCTCAGAAGGTGGATAAATATACTTTGGATCCCTCTGCGATTTTACCATCAGGGCTGTTACGCTCTCCACAAAAATGTCTGCATGCATCAATGTATGTAAGTATAATAAAATTTGGATCACATCTCACAGGAATGTCGAACCTATCATCCGCGCATTAGTTACTGACCCACAGAAACATTTGCCTGATCATGCCTTATATGGGCAAGGGTAGATCCTTTGAGAGCAAATTGGGCCCACATTTGGATTATTAAGGACCAGTTAGTATTGCAACAATATATAGGAAAATTTGACCCATGCCTCAAATAAGTGTACCATTGCTGTTTTCCTATCAGTTTCTTAAGAGACAAAATTAGATTCAAAAAATGAAAAGATCCCCACAGATTTTCAGCAAACGTCAACATTAAATCAAGGTAGGTTTGGATAATCTTTTGTTTCGATCAATTTTTATTGCAAAACATTTCGTTCAATTTTTCAATTGTCCCTAGGTGTATACAAAATGAATAATCGTGTGCCTGCGAAAATAAAAGTACTAAAACGAGTGAGTATAATATCCATTCTTATTTTTATTTTCAGTCATAACTTTTGAAATTAGATTGAAACATTACTAATCAAAATAGGACATTTTAAAGATAAATATCGCAACCGGTTTACATAACCTTTTAAAATTACGAACGTGTTTATCAATAATTGCAATTGACCATAGATTCATAGAAACATTTCATCTATCTGTAATATTCTATAAACAATAAACAAACGGAAAGTATGTGAACTACTAAACGCATGCGCTCAACACTTTACTTGGTGGACTTGAAGTGACTTTGAAACAATTTCATAAGTATAAACCACAACCGTCCTCACAGCCCATGCATTTACTTCGCAACATTCTCAATAAGCAAAGTTCGCATTTTACGCCCAAAATGTCTCTTGAGTCTGCCAAGAAGGCAGCCGCCTATTGTGCAGTCGATCAGTATGTGAAGAACAACAGTGTCGTTGGCGTTGGAAGCGGTTCAACAGTGGTCTACGCCGCCGAACGCCTTGCACAACGTGCTCGCGATGAAAAACTTCAGCTAAAGTGCATTCCGACCAGCTTTCAAGCACGTCAACTCATCATCGACAATGGATTGGTTTTGAGCGAATTGGAAATCGATCCGGTCGTTGATGTGTGCATTGATGGCGCCGACGAAGTGGACGCCGATCTCAACCTAATCAAAGGAGGTGGTGGTTGCTTATTGCAGGAGAAGATCGTCGCCAGCTGTTCCAAAGAAATGATAGTCATTGCTGACTATACGAAGAACAGTGCGAAACTTGGGGATCAATATAAAAAGGGAATACCGATTGAAGTAGTGCCAATGGCTTACAGGCCAATCAAACAAAGAATTAAAGAACGGTACGGAGGGAAATTACAACTGAGAATGGCTGTAGCCAAGGCTGGTCCTGTCGTCACCGACAATGGTAACTTCATTCTGGATTGGAAGGAATATAAACAGGATGTCAATTGGGCAGTGATCAATTCCGAAATTATGATGATTCCTGGTGTTGTAGAAACTGGACTATTTATAAAAATGGCAAAGAAGGCATTCTTTGGCATGTCTGATGGATCTGTTAAAACACAATAATATTTATACTCATAAACTTTCCGTAATATGTAACATGGTATAAAGTTAAACAAGACAAAAGACAAAAATGTATTTAGAATACTGTTTATTATTTCTTTGTGACTAGAATAGGCTTAAAATGAAACAGGTTGATACACTGTCAAGAAAGGATCTTGAACACTTCTTTATAAACATTTAGTAAAAAACGAGACGTATAAAAATAGCCAAAAGACAAAAATATAGAAGATACTGTTGTGCTGGTCCTTCGAAGAACCTCTAATATAAGCTAGTTTTCTTCATAATCCTGAGGAAATCCTCTTGCGTAACTTTACCGTCATTATCCCTATCTGCCTCTTCGATCATCTCTTGCAGCTCATCATCGGTGATGTTCTCACCCAGCTCCGTGGCAACTCTCTTCAATTTACTGAATGTAATAATACCTTCCTCTTCTTCGTCAAACAGTCTGAATGCCTTCATAATCTCCTCCTTGGAATCCTTCTCGGCCATTTTAACAGACATTAGCTTGAGGAACTGCTCATAGGACATCTTTCCAGCATCATCCACCTCAATTTCGGCCACCATCTTCTTGATGTCTTCCTTTTTCGGCTCAAAACCAAGGGCACGCATTGCAACTTTGAGTTCTTTGGCGTCGATTTTTCCGGACCCTTCTGTGTCAAATAAATCGAATGCTTCCTTAATATCGTTTTCTTGCTCTTTGGTCAGTTCAAATTTTGGACCAAGAGATTTTTTCTTGGCGGCTGAGACAATCCCTCCTTTAAGACCTCCAACTTTCTGAAAAGTTGCATTTCAATGCTTGTTTAATTGAAAAACCAGTGCAACTTACGTTATCCATCTTATTTTGGGTTGTTATTGATTAAACAGAAGAAATCAAGGTAATTGGAAGTGGTTGATTTGATCAATGCCAGGTATTGGTTTTATTTACTTCACCTTGAACCTTTGACAGTAACAGGTTATGTTTTCGACATATTTTGGCGAAATTTAGCGGAGTTGTACGAAATCCCCACTCCTGTATAATAAACAGCTTTTTTCTATATTTTGAAATAATAACTTTTTTGCAACGTCTATTTTTCAAAATTTATAAACATGTATTGTTATTCCTCAGTATTTTTTCCAGTGTAAAGCAAAGTTGTCGCTTTAGTGAATGTGTTTATGCGAACGGTCTTGGAAGCATCAAAACGAGCGCACCTCTCGTTCTCATCGTGTTCCGCTCGGGTACGCATTGTGTGTGCTGTGTCGTTTTCCCGCCGGCCATCGGCATCTGTGCGACGCGCTGTGTTACCCGTTGCAGAGCACATCGTCAAATCTCTGGACATTAGCAGTATTTCCAAGTTGATTTCATCATCAAAAAGAATATTGAACTAAGACTTCGTCACCCTAACATGTCGAAAACTGAAGAGCAACCCGAAGAAACCGCCGGTGCAGAAACGGGCGAAAATTCAGCAAGCGTGAGTACTTATTACATCTTGTAGTTAATGAAGAAGGAGGAAGACATGGCAATGGTATAACTGGAGCTAGTTGTTCTTTCTATAGACTTGAAATACCCCAGGAGCATATTTCAAAACATGGGTCATTGCGTCGGTACATGCAAATGTTTAACATAACCTTATAAATTTGTTTATTTTCACATTTAATGATTCACATTCAATTAATATAATATCCTGAAATATTACCATGCTTATTATGTTCTGAGGAATCACAACGTAACTAAGGTTCGGTTACTGTCATTAACAGTGAAGTTTAGGTTATCAGTTGTCAAGTTATGTTTTGCCGTGATTCTAACTGTGTTCTCTATTTGCAGAATGAGTCTTCATCTGATGCAACCTCGTCAAGAGGCAAAGGCGAAGATTATGAAGCCAAAGTCGAGAATGACAGAGGCAAACGCTTTGACTACCTCCTCAAACAGACTGAAATTTTCTCACATTTCATGACAAACCCCACATCCAAGTCGCCGACGAAGCCCAAAGCTGGCAGACCAAGCAAGGCTAAGGAGAAGGATGACGCCGCTGACCATCGTCATCGGAAGACTGAACAGGAAGAGGATGAGGAACTATTGGCAGAGACGAATGCCAAGACCAAACAGAGCATACGGTTTGATGCTTCACCGCACTATATTAAGGGTGGTGAGATGAGGGATTATCAGATTCGTGGGCTGAATTGGATGGTGTCGTTGTATGATAATGGCATCAATGGTATTCTCGCTGACGAAATGGGTCTCGGTAAAACTTTGCAGACAATCTCACTGCTCGGTTTTATGAAGCATTACAAGAACATTCCAAGTCCACATATTGTCATTGTGCCCAAGTCTACTTTGGCGAATTGGATGGCTGAGTGTAACAAATGGTGTCCGAGTATTCGAGCTGTTTGTTTAATTGGTGATCAGGAAGCAAGAGTAAGTTTTTTTTCGCAGGAGTACGGTATTTATAGAATGTAAAATCAATCTGATGTTATTGAAATTTGTTTCTAGAGCACATTTATCCGCGAAGTTCTGATGCCTGGTGAATGGGATGTATGTATCACCTCCTACGAGATGTGCATCAAAGAAAAATCCGTCTTTAAAAAGTTTAACTGGCGCTACATGATCATTGATGAAGCACATCGTATCAAAAACGAAAAATCCAAGCTCTCTGAAATCCTCCGTGAGTTTAAAACCACCAATCGTCTCCTGCTAACTGGTACACCGTTGCAAAATAATCTTCATGAACTCTGGGCACTCTTGAACTTCCTTCTTCCGGACGTATTTAACTCTGCTGATGATTTCGATGCATGGTTCAATACGAACTCGTGTCTTGGTGATAACGCGCTCATTGAGCGATTGCACGCTGTTTTGAAGCCTTTCCTGCTACGTCGTTTGAAATCGGAGGTGGAGAAGCGCCTGAAGCCGAAGAAGGAAGTTAAAGTATATGTGGGCTTGAGCAAAATGCAGCGTGATTGGTATACCAAGATTCTCATGAAGGATATCGATATTGTCAACGGTGCAGGCAAAGTGGAAAAGATGCGATTGCAGAATATTCTTATGCAGCTGCGAAAGTGTGCGAACCATCCGTATTTATTTGATGGTGCCGAACCAGGGCCGCCGTATACGACAGACTTGCATCTGGTGACGAATTGTGGAAAGATGGTGGTCTTAGATAAATTACTGCCGAAATTACAGGAACAAGAGTCTAGGGTTTTAATTTTTTCGCAGATGACACGTATGTTGGATATTATTGAAGATTATTGCCATTGGAGACAATTCAATGTAAGTTCATTTATGATTTAAGAAGGGTATTATTTTTAATAACGTTTTGAAGAAATATTTGCCAACATTATTTTACTTAATTTCTGTACTCTTTAGTATTGCCGTTTAGATGGTCAAACACCTCATGAAGATCGACAACGCCAAATTAACGAATACAACGAACCCAATAGCAAGAAATTCATCTTTATGTTATCCACAAGAGCTGGTGGTTTGGGTATTAATTTGGCCACTGCCGACGTGGTAATCATCTACGATTCCGATTACAATCCCCAGATGGATTTGCAAGCTATGGATCGTGCTCATCGAATCGGCCAGAAGAAGCAAGTGCGTGTCTTTCGATTCATCACAGAAAACACCGTCGAGGAGAAGATTATCGAGCGTGCCGAGGTAAAACTGCGCCTTGATAAACTTGTCATCCAACAGGGTCGCCTCGTTGACAACAAAACTGCCCAGCTGAACAAAGACGAAATGATTCAGATGATTCGTCACGGTGCCAATCATGTGTTTGCCTCGAAGGATTCTGAGATTCGTGATGAGGATATCGATGATATCCTGCATCGTGGTGAGACTAAAACTGCCGAATTATCGAAGAAACTCGAAGAGTTGGGAGAATCTTCTCTGCGTAACTTTACAATGGATGCGCCCACAGAGTCTTTGTACCAGTTTGAAGGTGAGGATTACCGAGAGAAACAGAAGAGTAATTTGAGCAATTGGATTGAACCACCGAAAAGAGAAAGGAAAGCGAATTATGCTGTGGACGCGTATTTCCGGGAAGCCTTGCGTGTTTCTGAACCGAAAGCACCAAAAGCGCCGCGTCCACCGAAACAACCGATCGTTCAAGATTTCCAATTCTTCCCGCCACGTTTGTTTGAGCTGTTGGATCAGGAAATTTATTACTTCCGAAAGTCGGTGGGTTACAAAGTTCCGAAGAATTTGGAGCTGGGTCCAGATGCCACCAAACAACAAAAAGAAGAACAACGAAAGATTGACGAGTCTGAACCGCTTAATGACGATGAGGTTGTCGAGAAGGAGAGTTTACTCTCGCAGGGTTTCACGAATTGGTCGAAACGAGACTTTAACCAGTTTATCAAGGCGAATGAAAAGTTTGGTCGTGATGATATTGAGAATATCGCTAAAGAGGTTGAAGGTAAGACACCCGAAGAAGTGATGGAATATTCGGCTGTATTCTGGGAGCGTTGCCACGAGCTCACTGATGTTGATCGTATTATGGCACAAATTGAGAAAGGTGAGGCGAAAATTCAAAGACGGGCGAGTATAAAGCGTGCCTTGGAGGCGAAAATGGCTCGCTATCGTGCACCATTCCACCAACTTCGCATTAGCTATGGAACAAATAAAGGCAAGAATTACATGGAGGAGGAGGATCGTTTCCTCGTATGCATGTTGCACAAACTTGGGTTTGACAGAGAGAATGTATACGAGGAGCTGCGAGCAGCTGTGCGTAATTCACCACAGTTTCGATTCGATTGGTTCCTGAAATCACGCACAGCAATGGAACTACAAAGACGTTGCAACACACTGATTACACTCATCGAGAGGGAAAATCAAGAATTGGAGGAAAAGGAACGAGCCGAAAAGAAGAAAAAAGCTCCCAAGTCGGCGAATACGTCAACGCCCGGTAATAACAAGGGGGGCGCACAAAAACGTAAGAACGATTCCATGGGTAGTGGTGCTTCAGATGCGAAGAAAAAGAAAAAGAAATGAACAAAGTAAATTGATTCGACTTTCTGTGTACTCTTCTTGTGGTACCCGCAGTTATTATATTTATTGATCTTTTGTATTGATTGCAATTCTAAGTGAATGCGACTTGATAAGAATGGAACAATATTAATATTGCCCTTATTTAGTGTAACTTAAGACATATAACTTAATCAGAGTTTAGAATTGATAACTAGGAAACATTCGTTTCTATGTATGACCGGATGAATTTTGCAGTGCGACTAAAATGTGTAAACAAATGAATCAGTCAATATTGTTTTAGTTAGTTATAATTGGCGCAGAATTAATTATTTTGGCAACATTTATACCATAGTGTCCTTGTTTTCAACCAATTTTCAGCCATGTTGACTTTGTTGAAGTGGTCACAGTAAGCAAATTTCAATGCTTAAAGTTTTTTTTTTACTCCTGTTGTATAATGTGCACATTTCATTGTCGTTTTCTATTATGAAATTATGATTTTCACTCATAATAGACATAGAAAAAGTATAGTGAACATCTAGCATGCCCTTTCTTAACTCTTATCTCAAACTCGCAGAGGACTGAAATCCCATTCCCGTACCGTTGGGTGGATAGTGCCTGGGGCTATTTGGAAAGTGTAAGAGGCAATCGTTTTTTATGCTAAACTCTAAGTCTATAACCATTGTGATTTGAGGTGTTACAATCCCAATCGGTGTGTTTCGCGTTCAGCAATCTTGTTTCTAAGGCCGTTAGCGTTCCAGTTAATGATTTTTAATTTATTGGTCATTTCTATTGATAAATATGCTATTGCAAGTAGTACTACTGAGGGCGGAAATTACCTCTATGCCGGATGAGCATTGTTTAATTGAGCTGTTAACCGTCTTTAAATATTTAAGGAGTTCCTCAAGGTTTATGGTTTCCGTTAACTCTTATATATCTGTCATTATGTCAACGAACGTATTGAAAGCGGTAGTGTCGGTAGATAAGTGACACATCTACCGCGAAATGTGTACAATTACTGTTTATTCTACAATTAGAATTGGAATGAATAAGGATAAGAATCCTACTCAGAATAGATGAATATGATACTGCCCATCTCGGTGTAATATACTCCGAAATTCTCCAGAATAGAATCTGGAACGCCAGGTTCCGTTCTTAAGCTTTTCAGATGAGAGCACAAATTTCATTTCTATGGAAGAAAAAATTTTGTAAGTCGGAATTATGTTATATTTAAATTTTAATCACGATAATTCAATTTTAAACATGTATTTATGATTTTTTAAATAGTTATTTTACCTAATTGTTGCATATTGCTGCAATTCTACTGTCGCAAATGTATTAAAATTATTTATAGCTATACTCTGATTCTCAGTCGGACTATGAATCTGAATCTGCCTTATATGTGTGTCCCGACCATTTTGATGATTACTAGTCACGGCGATTTGTACCATAAACATCCTGATTGGCTTGTCTCTGATATCTTTAATTGGAACATGAACCCATCCTAGAATGCATATATGTACAATAATATTCTAATCAACTCGAAAACATACCTGACGGCTCCGAAAGCATAACAACCTCGATCTCTTGCAGATCATTAAAATGTTTACCGACTCTTATAGAAATTCTCGACGGCGTATAACTCTCATCCAATTTGTAGTCAGTGAAGATGTAGATATCACTCACGGTGGTTTTTCGTTGGAATTGAATGTTGACAAGGTGCGGTAGTTGTCCATCGGACTGCCAGTAGGTATCTATTCGTTCGTCGCGCAATTGTTCCACACCAAAACCTGTTTAATCAATTCAAAATAAAATTGTGTTTTGAAAATGAACCATTTTGAGGTTAGTACCTGGTTTGCAGGAGGATAAACTCCAGATTGCCTGACTACCAACTTCTCTGACGTTTCCAGAGCGTTCATTTTTTATGGGGTCGATCTCATAGGATGATTTCACTGTTGGTGTATTATCTGCCATTGTTTATTTGTTTATAATTATCAACCAAATACTATCGACTGTCAATTATGATTTAGTTTCATTCTCTTATTTCTCAAAACATTTGCCTCAAAGTGAAAAAAAATGTTCATAACACGAATGGAACATTAAAAGACAAATGTGGTGATTTTCTGATGCATGTAATTTTATTACGCTGATTTGTTACTCAAATAGGCAACTACGAATTCATTTTGTGGGAATGGCGAGCACGCACGACGGCATTTGACAGCAAGAAAATCTGGTGTCCCAATTCAAACGCTAAGGTCATCTTGGGATAACGCGTGGCGGCATTCCATATAGAGATTATTAAAATGTTTACCGACTGTGCGGCTTTCTGTCCTTGGCCGCGTTGCGACGGCGTTGATCTCTAATTCCACAGATGAATTGTACGCTGTCTTTGTATAATTGAGTTCGGGAATATTTTGTCCGAGAGGTCGGCATTTCTCTCGCTTGTAGTGCCGCGAAGTTTTTTATTCGGCATGTTTTGAATAAAGTCATCTTGTGGTTGGGAAATGTATTCTTATTGGCTATCTTAATACCTCATCTCTGACCTTGCGTGTTTTACGTGATTCATCAACAAATTAAAAATCGGCGTGCAACAATTTAATTTGATTCCAAATATGAAATTATATACAAGTTGCATAACTATCATCTTTAGTTCTGCAACTTTGCCGCTTTATACCCGGCGCTACCATTAGTTCCAAGTATATGCATTGAGTTGCCTTTCTAAATTGGTAGATGACATTTTGTCCGACCAAAAATATTAATTTCTATCACTTATACTGTGAAACCTCATATTTACGGAACCTGTTATAAGCGAAATCCTGACTACAGCGAGAAATATACCGTTACAAACGAACACAGTGCGCCTCACCTACTAGTAATATGTACGCCCAATAGTATTCCTGTCGGGTTAGGCCCCTAGACTAATCATTGGGCCTAATGAGATTGACTGATACCAGTAATTTGTATTGTTTTTTAATTGAATTGGTGTTTAAAATTGTAACAAACATGGATCCTAAAAAGAGAACAGTTATTGATTTGAATACGAAAATAAAAGTGATTGAAGCATCGGAAAAGGATAACATGACTGTAAAACAAATTGTTCAGCAATTCAACATAGGGAAGACACAGGTTTATGATATTTTGAAAAGAAAATTAGAATTAAAGACTAAGGTGCTATACTGCAATGGTTCAAGTAAAACAAATGCAAGAAAAACTAGGAATGAAGAAATAAATAAACTTGTATACGAATGGTACGTCAATGCAAAAACAAAGCTTTTACCGATATCCGGCCCGATTTTGCAGCATCAAGCTAGAGAAATTGCACAAAGACTTGGCAAAACAGATTTCTCTGCTTCAAATGGCTGGTTAGATAGCTTCAGAAAAAGGCACCAAATCTCGTTTAAAGAAGGAGACAACGTTAACACAGACAACATGGTAGAAACGAAAGTAAACATTGTACAGACAGATTTTATTCAAGACTATGTTCACGTAAAAATCGAAAATGAAGACGAAGACGATGACTATTGCCAGGAAGGAGCTAGTAGATTGGAGGAAACATGCAGTAATAAGACTTACTCGGACGAGGACGAAAACGATAACTGTTGCCTGGAAGAAGCGAACAGATTGGAGGGCACATGCAGTATTAAAACGTACTCTGATGCTTTGACTCCAATAAATGAACTGCAAGAATTTTCTATTCAGAAGGGCGACGCTGAATTGTTTAACATAATTTGTCGTGCTAAAATTTTAACTGAGATCCGTGCTGCAGCAACAAATTCATACAAACAAGAAACGCCGCTTGATCCTTGCAAGAAGTAACTTCATCAGCATAGGCCATGATTAACTGAAAAGGAACAGTTTTTTATTCATGTGATCTGTGTTGTAGTTATTGTAAAGTGCTATTAGTATAATAAAAATAATTATTGAACGATAAGGTTTTCGTACGTAACAGT
The DNA here is from genome assembly GCA_019419845.2 of Weissflogia rhopalogaster. Taxonomy (NCBI): domain Eukaryota; kingdom Metazoa; phylum Arthropoda; class Insecta; order Coleoptera; family Staphylinidae; genus Weissflogia; species Weissflogia rhopalogaster. The sequence continues at coordinate 21,872 of WSZQ02126422.1, forward strand.
CCAGCTTGTTGAGGAAATCGCAAACAAGTTGGATATGATATAATTTATTATGATCGGTTACAGAAGCAACCACGGAAAAAATGTCGCAAACAAATCTACCATACTTTTAGCAGCAGAATTTACTATTTACTATTATTTTAATATACGCAATAAAAATTTGGGTTACCCATTTCTGATTCAATTTTATGCCCACACATTTTGGGAGAATATGCCAAGTACATTTTCCCTTCATGGAATGATTACAATTTGATTACCAACTAGTTTTTCGTTGATAATTTATTTCTCAAAATACTTAAAATTTTCACTTGATTGTCAAGTTCTTGTAATGAATCTTCAGAAATATGCAGTAAATGGATTTTCAAAATATATCTTAAATCAATCTATACTTTAAAATCCACTATAACTTTCGCAAAAATATTGTTCAGATAATAGAAGAATAAAGCAGGTTTAAAATTTACTTTTTTCCTGTAACAGTCTACTTAATTGTCGATTTCGCAATGAACAATATTATAAATTTCTTACCCTTTTTCAATAATTTTGAATAGTTCCTGAAACCAAATAGTTGGAATCAAAAGAGTTTGATAAGTTTTATACACTGCAATATTTTTTAAGTGTGGGACAAAAATGCAAAGTGTACTATTCTTCAGCATTTACCAAAGTATCGCCAATCGAAGTTTGCTTGTAGTAGTACAAATTTACTATCTAAACCTATTTCCTGCTCAGTCATTATTCCAACTGCAAATCTCGATACGCAACGAAATGGCGTCACTCTATTCTTTGCACGTTGAACATCCACGTCTGCACTTATCGCTCGATATATGAAAAACGACGCGAGCGACGAACCCAATATACATGACCGAGGGCAACACCGCACCGAACACAGGCAATTCAAAAATAAGTGCTACAAAGCAAATTTGAAGTAAAAAAGGTAAAGGTTTTAAATGCAGACAGATTATGCAGGTTTGATTGTATTTTATCCTAATATCCTAACCTAGTTATTATACCTTTTTCTGTTAATACCCATTTTTGAACTTAGGTAACAAACTTAATTGAAAATCATGTTCTATTCTCATTCTTATTTCATTTTAATGAACAAATTTTATGTAATATTCACTTCTATAATAGATATATACAAAAATAACAATTAACTTTCAGAGAAAATTAAAGCGCCACGTCGCCTTCAACTTTGATTGAAGAAATTGGCAGTTCTTCAGTCAAGCTTTCCTTTGGCTCCTCTTTAGGCAAAACGCCTTCTCTCAGAATAACATCTGGTTGTAATAAGCTCTGCAATATACTCGTGGTCTCCTCATCATCTTCGTCAGACATTGCTAATGGATCTTTCTCAGGATTTGTTATTTTCTTGCTCACTTTGGCGGGTTTAATAGTGGCTTTCTTCAGAACTGGCTTCGCCCCAGGATTATTCGCCATTTTAAGTTGCTTCACGTAGACATTTTTCGTCGCTGCTGTTGCGGGAACAATATTCCCTACAGTCTTTCCACCAATCTGAGAGATAACAATTGAATTCTTCGCCACGTTGCTATTGATGAGACGTACTGATCCTTGGGGTTGAAGTTGATTCAACAAGACCGGCTTCCCATCCGCCTTTAAAACCCCGTTAGCAGTACCAACTGTAATAGGTGTTAACGTTGGTCGCAACAAAATCGGTGGTTGTGACCCTGGTGGTTTGAGCAGCACCGGCCTAGTTTGATTAAGCACTTGCAGACTGCTTGATAACGGTGTGAGGACAGCCCCAGTACTGGTACGAACGATTATGGTTGGTTTTGCCTGGCTATTATCTTTACCAAGTGGTGGAGTAGATTTACTGATCGCTGGTAAAACCTTCTGTGGCGTAGGCGCCTTCTTTGCTGGTTTAAGTAGATTCGCAGCAGAGAACGGCACATTTTGCGTAGACAAATATTGCAAAAACTCCTGATGCATTACTTTTCGTGCCTTGATTAACTTGTTCGTGCACTGGGAAAGCGCATGTTGCATACGATTTTGCAAATCAGCATACTGCGTATAGTTTTTCGCTATAGTCATCGCCTGTCGAATCTCCATACTCAGACGAAGATAAGCCTGTACCCCTTCCTGCGAATTATCCAGGGCATTTCGTAGCCATTTGCCATGTATATCCGCGTCGTTTAGATTCGCCCCAGGAGCACTATTATTTACATTACCTACATTCCCTTCAACCTTCGAAATAACTGGCATCATAGGTCTTAACGGTGGCGGTTCCTGGGATATTGTGTACTGCGATCGCAGTGGCAGGGAAAACGCTGGTACCAACGGCGGGGGACTAGAAGATGGTGTAAATATAGGCGAAGTGACTACTGCCGTACTTGGTGTTTTCAAAGGTCTCAGAGGTTTGGCAAACGATGAGAAATTCGAAGCTTTTGGAGTTTTAGGCTGCTGTAGTTTTGCAGTGGGTATCGCACGTAGTTTTATAGGTGTAGGTGGTCGCTTTGCTTTTGTTGCTTCCTGGTCTTTCTCTTCGATATCATCCGACAAGGTGACGCCAAGAGTAGAGAGGGATTCGTTGACTTCAGGACTCATTTTCATGCGTTTTCGTAGAGTGGCTTGAATGTCGTCGAGGTCGATACCATCATCAAAAACTATGCTTTTGCGTTTATTCGTTGATGGAATATTCGTGTATTCTTGGCAGCAGATCGAAATGTCTTGTTCTAGAGCTTCTTTGTCCATTATAACCATATTTTTCCTTTTAATATAATAATCCCTATGAATAATCGTGTCTAATCTTATATTTTTTTCAAGTATTTAATGTGTAATACCAACAAGTTATTGCTTGCATTAGATTTGGAAAGGCTGTTAAGAAACGTTTACTTACTTAATTATTTTTAGAGTGTATTCATGCACAGCAGAACACATTATTTGTAATTGTCGCAATTGTTTTGGCTTGCATTTGAAACATTCCCATGTATCAGCGTTTGCAATTTTTTCGCATAATCTCTCACCGAAATTTCTTTCTACACAGAGCTGAAAATTTACAATAACGTTAAACATTGAAGTAACAAAACTAATATTTCAGAATGACAAAAATGGTTACTTCAAATGGTTGAAAATACATGAAATACAGGTATAATGAAAATTTGCTGATGAATAAATCAATTCAATGCATAACATATTTTTAGATAACTTCAAGAAAAGTAAGAAATGTAAATTTTCATTTTTGGACCTTTATATATTCCCCGTAACATAAATTTGAAAAAGCTTTACCTTGCAAAAAACGAGTGGGCAAGTCGAACAACACATGACGGTTCCACCTTGAGCACACCACTTGCAGTAAATCTCACTACCATCCTCATCCTTGGTAAACTCTCCGGTATTATAGAAAACAAAACAACTCTCACACATGAGCGTATTTAACACAGGATGCACAAATCTATCAAATTGTGCAATTGGTGATGCTCCCAAATGTGTATCGCACACAGTACAGTGTACTTTTGTTTGTAATGTCGCTTCTTTAAATGCATTTTTAGAATAGATAATCTCTTTCACGGTCTGTAGATCATTAGGAGATAATTTCAATGGCAACTGCTCTTGAAGGAAAGAGAACTTCTTGCTCATTATCACTACGAATACAAATAACCTATAAATATATATGTAAAAAAAACATGATTACGTACATTTGATTCTTTCATCCTTTTCTGCATAATAGAAGTCTTCATCCTTATCTTCTTTAACAGTCACTGGTGAAGATATATGAATTTTTGGTGATTCAGGAGGTGGTGTTGTTGGTATAGATTCATCTACAACAGTTTTGCGGTTCAGTAAACTTCAAACCGAAGATTTGATGGGTACAAATACCTGTAAGCTTAGTTGGAGAGTCAACTCTCTCATCTTGAAGAATCATTGGAACAGCACCTGTTTTTAACTTTATCGAGTTCTTTCCATGAATAAGATTACTGGCTCGGAAGTGCTTCACGCATATCACATCCCGGTCGCCGACTTTTCCAAGTTCTGTGTATGAAAATATGCATGTCAAATAAAGCATATGTACGTTATGTATGGACACTTACGGTAACGTTTTCGCAGGATTTTAAACCATTTCCTACGGAGTCTGGCGCTGTGTGGAAATTCGAAGAACGGTTTTTCATCGTTGCCGCATAGAGTACATGTCCGTGCCATTATCAATTGACGCGTTTAATTCAAACTGACGATATGTTTACTATCAAAAATACTAATCACATAATCAAACCTATCTATCCAGTGAACAAAAATCTAAACTGCGAGAGGACGAAATAGATGTCACGCCAAGATGGACGCTCAAATCGCGACGCGCACGCCAACCTTCGCAAAGCTTTACGAACGGTGGCGCACCCTGTGTGAATAATGTAGGTTAGGTTATACAGGCTGTTTAGAATAACTCGTCTTTTTTCAAATTTTCTAACAAATAATGACATTTATAATATAACAAGGAACAATGATAGTATTCGTAGGCATATTTCTCGCATATATATACAACATCTAAACAAAGGAAAGTGGGAATAAACGAAAAAATATATAAACTTATGAATGGCGAAGTAATGACATCTGTTGAATATTATTTGAACTGTAAATGACAATGACGTCCCCATCGCCCTGTTGCCAACTCAACAAAAAGAAGCGCCAAAATATGTTATAAACCTTTTGTGGTAAGAAAATAAATTAATATAGAGAAATAATTATAAAGAATTTTAAAATAGCACTTAGTCCGTACTTTAATTCAGCGGTTCCAAAACCTTTTGTAGCTGCGCCCAGTTTTCAGAAAAAAATACACCTTTGTAAACCATTATTAGTCATCAATTTCATAATCTAATAAAATATATTTCACATATATGTATATTGTCAATAACGCACCTTATTAATATCTCGTCGAAAAATATCATTTAGTAAAATACGATATGTACACATGAAAAGTAAGATAAAGGCACTTGTCAATTTTGATTCCATAGAAAAACCTTAGTTCTAGTTGGATAACTCTACTAAGTGTGAATTACGATAGCAAGTGAAAAGAGTGATAGAAATGTGGCTACGAGTCGTAGTGAGAGCCAGGTGACGCCACTGGTGATGGAGGCGGCGGCAGCGGGCTGAAGTACGTCGATGAGCGTGAGCTGGGTGAAGGTGGGCAACTCTCACTGTTGCAGTGGGAGCGTGGTGTTGGCGGCGGTGGAAAAGCGCCCTCATAGCGACTACGACTCGAGTAGTTGTAGTCGCTCTCATCATTCACGTCAGTCGAACATGGTGTCGGCGGTGGTGGTTGATTAATTGATCTGTTATGCACGAAAAATATTGATATACAAATAGTCACATATATAGAATAGGTGGCGCTCTTTAAGCAAGTTATGGTTACTTAATATAGATGGCATCACTTTCTCAAAAAATGTTGCATCTTTACATTATCTGTACCTGTAGTGTTTGTACGGACGGTAACGGGCTGTTGGCGAATTTGCACGTGTACTAGCCGCCGTTGTCGCAGGACTTGGAGGTGGATTCAGCGTCTCCCTTGGATAACATACTAAGCTGGAGCCGTTCGTACTGCTGGATGCCCCAGTAATGTGACCGCGATCGTAACTACCAGCTTGAGAGCCAGCTAGCATAGACATATGAACGACATCCGGAATACCTACGGCTGTGGATAATATATGCAATTACATTTCATTAAACACATTAATATTATTAAAACGAAAAAGCTTTAATAACCTTACCTTTATTACGTGGTTTTTGCACCTTCACTTGATACTGCGCCTGTGTAGGATTAAGTGGATCCTGTGCATGATCCACCACATTACCCTGCGGACGATTAAAGAAAATCGGCCGCTTCATGTAGCAAAACCCGGCCACAAACAAGATGGAAAACACCGCAACAATAAAGATCACCAGCATTGCCGATATGCTCATATGGGGACTGGCACTGGGATACTTGCACAAACTTGACATTTCGTCCTCTCCATTCGCACAGTGGTCGATCCCATCACAAAGGTACACCCTGGAGATGCACACCTGAGTGTCCCGACACTGAAATTCATGCGGCGACTGACAACAGTGTACCTCATCCGAATTGTCCTTACAGTGGGGCACGTTATCACAGTAGTGCTTTGCTTCAATGCAGTCTCCATCGGCACATTTATACTCCTCAGGTTTACAGATTGGACAACCAGACTCATCCGATCCATCTGGGCAGTCCTTCTGCCCGTCACATTTCCACGCAATAGGGATACAATCCTTTTTGCTCGGCTGCTGAATAATGCACGTGAAATACCCCTTGCCACAATCAGGCTTCATCACACATTGCAACCCATCTTCGACAAGAGTAAATTCTCGCGGGCACGAACACGTCGCCTCACCATCCTCGTTCAGAATACACAAATGCGAACACCGCTTTGACGCACATGCGTGACTCTTCTCCGGTTCGTAAACCGAAATCAAATCTGAAACATCCGCATCCATTTCAGAGACCACCGCACTGGAATTCCCTCCAATCATTTCAATCCTCCTTAGACTATCACTGTCGATGTAATACAACCAACCATTCAACACCGTCAGTTGGTTTATACTCGCCGAGGTTTCATTCATCATCAACATCCGCCCTGTTCCATCAATATTGCACTTATGTATCACTCTTCCTTGCGCCCAAACCACTAAATCGTTTTCAACATCAACGGCCAGCGCCAAAACATTCGTTGCTTTCGCAACCAAAATTTTCTTTCCTGATCCGTCCATATTGCGACGGACAATCTTCGGCGGATCACTCTCATCCGTATAAAAGAGCAACCTCTTTGTCCCATGAATCGCCAACAATCGAGGCCGCTCCTTTTCATCACTTGACACCAGAACACCTACCGTCAAATTGTTATCAACGCGCGTTACATTGATCACATTTTGCGTGCTACACGACCAGAAAAGCAGTCTTCCGAGCGCGTCAATGACAATGTCAAACGGGTCGATCGAGTTCGGCCCCATAATCACCACTGAGACATGCGTACCGATCGTCTTCGCACGTTTAATCGACTTTGTCTTGCCTTCAATCCAGTAAAGGAACTGCAGTGTTGGATCAAAGTCAATTGCGCGCACAATTTTCATGCCCTGAATGGGCAACACTGCATCAAGACACTCCGATGTATCTGGAAGTAGGCGAACAGCGAGATTTTTATGGCTAAACACCATAAAACGTTTCGGTGGAACGCACGTGTTATTTCTCAGAGAATAATGAGTCGGACAAGCGCATGTATAACCCGGATTGTTATCCGGCAGTGCAAGGCATAAATGCGAACAGTCTCCATTGTTTATGGCACATTGGTTTGAAACCGCTTTCGGTTTAGCGTTAGAGACTATCAAGAGATCAGTAGGGTATGAGTGAAGTTTTTGAATACTTGTGCGATTTTGTCCAGTTAGTTTGGCAGCACGCCAAATTTGCGCCACAGGTCCATGCATAACAGTCTTAGGTTTCTTCATTTCATTTGGTAGTATCAACGCATCGGTCCAGAAGATATGATCCTGATACACAGCCAAGCCTACCGGTCGGTATAGGGCGTCAGCATCTACCAAAGTTAGCCTGCTAAGCCCATTCAGATCCGATGAGAAAATCCCTGCAGTTGGTCTAGAAACCACCCAGAAAAGCCTTCTTTTTTCATAGTCGATCGCAAAACCACTCGGAAAGCCAGTTAACACGATCAAACTCTTCGGATTACTTCCGTCCATCGCTGCTTTCTTTATCACATTATTGGGCACCTCAAACGGAGACACTTCCGTCCAATACATCGTACCTTCCTGTGGGTCCAAAACGATGAAATGCTGCTCAACGGTGTTTTTCTGCCAGAGTAAAACACGTCGACTTGAGCCATCCAGTCTTGAAACTTCAATGCGATGCAATGCTGGATCAGCCCAGTAAACATTCAATGCCACCCAGTCGACAGCCAATCCTGTCGGAGAATGCAACCCCAACTCGATCACTTTTTGCGGATCCGAACCGTTGATGTACGAACGCATAATCATATGTTGTCGTAAATCACTCCAATACACTCGCATGTCATTTATATCCAAATCCATTGAGCTGGCGTTTTTTATACCACCGATGGGTAGAAACATCTCACCGTCGGCCGAGTAGTTCGTTTGTTCAATGCTCGTCCGTGAAATACCGTCTTTTTTCGTGTACAAGAGGTACGCATCGGGCACGCGACAACTTCTACCGTCTTCTTGCAACTCATAACCGAATTGGCATAAACAGATGCGATTACCTTTCACGTTGAGGCAGATTTGGTCGCAGTCGTGCACTGAACAGGGGTGTTCGCGGTTGTCGGGGACGTAGGGTGTTCCACGGATGGCCTTCAAACCCATTATATTGGAGATTTGTTCGAGGATGTGTTCTCGATTACCACCTAAGATAAATAAATTAAATATTGTTATTATAATTAGAAATGTTAAGTCACTTAATACTTTCGTACTTAATAAATTTCGTACAATACGTATTTCGCATATGCGGCATCATCAGGTATTGTCATTGTAATTGCAAGATTTATAAATAAATACAATTAACAAATTGATTCATTCAAAAAATTCTGACAATTTCGGGATTTTCATTCGAAATATAAAAGAATTTTTAACCAAATAAAATTAAAATAAACTTACCTGTTTCTTTATTGGCACGAGCAATTGTTCTCCTCTGCCAATCAGTCCAGTACAAATACTCTCCCAAAATCGACAAGCCAAACGAATGTGGAATATTATCGTTAATCAAAACAATACGATCCGAACCATCCAACTTTGAATGTTCGATTTTATCGTGCTTAGCATCACACCAATAAATCCGCTCCTTCTCCAAATCCAGAGCGAGGCCATTCGCCCATCCAACATTCTCCGAAACAATCACAATTCGATTATTCCCATCCAACGTAGCACGTTCAATCTTCGGAAATTTATCACCCCAATCCGACCAAAACAGATATCCATGATACGGTGCTACTGCAATCGCTCGAGGATTTAACAAACCATCATAGATCAACACCTTCCGGTACTTTCCAGTTAAAGTAGCCACTTCTATCCGATGCAGGGACGAATCGGTCCAGTAAATGTTCCTTGCAACCCAATCCACTGCAATTCCATCCGAACTATCCACCTCACAAGCAAGAAAATCGGATTGCTCGCTTCCATCTAGCTTCGCACGTTGTATCTTCGAAAAATTCGTGTCCGTCCAATAAACATATCCCTCCACCGGATCATAATCAACAGCAACAGCGTGTTTCATACTCGTTAAATTCAACACTTTGTACATATAATCAGGTGAATCTAAATAAACCAAACCCAACTGCGTCCTTCTGGCATAGATAAGTAACTCCTGTGGCGCGTCATTACAACGAAAACCATCCATCAACTTTATCCCACTTGGACACGCGCAGCTGTAGTACGGTGGTGTTGAAGCTAACAGGCACAAGTGTGAACAACCACCATTCTGTTGCTCACAAGGATTGCTTCTGTACGGTTGCCGACGGACATCCACCATGTGAATATCCATCGGCACTGTCTCCGAATGAATGAAGGGCTTTATTGTCTTATTATGGCCGATGTCGTAGACGTTGATATCCCACGACTTCCAGTCCGTCCAGAATAGACGATTGTTGAAAAATGTCAATGCGTACGGATACTCCGAAATACTGTTGAGAACCAACTCGACTTTGGTGCCGTTGTAGCCGACTCTCTTCAAATAACGCAGGCGTCCATCGATCCAGTACAAGTGCTGCTTGTCATAGTCCAGGGTAAGGCCATTCGGCCAGAAAATGTCATTGGAGACAATGACTTCGCGTGTGGCTTGATCGCCATTGAGACTGGCACGTTCGATTTTCGCAACATCACCCCAATCAGTCCAGAAAAGCAGTCTGTAAAATAATATTAACATAATATTTTTAAAGAGTTCGACAACTTCAACAAACACATCAAACTTTATTCAGAAAATCGTCGGAGCAGATCTAAACATGTTTTCAATTAAATTTTAACGAAACTTTCCCAACATTTCCGAAATCTTGTGATGTGTTTAAACACACTTTTTAATGAAAGTTTCTCTTCTATTTTAGGGAAAATTTACAATATATGATAGATCTATGCAATCTTTGGAACAGGTGAAAATACTGAACGAAAATAAATCATTAGAGCACAATATTCTTCATACTTTTTAGCAAAACTTTTTCAAAATTTCAGCTGAATTACATTCGGAACGTTAAAGATACTATTCTCTCGATATGTTATACAAAAAAATCGTTTGGGCACATCTCTAAACACGATTTTCTTTTGTATTTTAGCGAAACTTAACTTTGTAACCGTTGACGATAACGTGTGTTTGTTTAAACACACACATTTTTAGTGAAAATAAGACTTTGCAACACTTCTGAACACGTTTTCCTCTTATATTTCAGTGCTTTTCACTGATTTTATCAACATTTTCCCCAAATTTTAGAAACTTCTTTATAATTTTCTGACCGATGTGTTTAAAAAGATTTTGAAGCAAAAATAAGTAGTTTGTGCACATTTAAACACGTTTTATCTAATAAGGAAAGTAAATAGAGAAGGGTGTCAAAATTTCAGAAATTATTGATAATTTATATCGAAAATGTCATTAGCGCCATCTATTAACAACTTTTACAACATTTATTATACTCATTTGACACCACTAGTTCACTATCAAGGACCACAACGCTATGGTACCATTGCCGAAAAACAAAAAATGCTTACCCTTTACTAGGATCCAATGCAATAGCCCTGGGTTGATCCAAATCCTTCCAAAACAAAACTTTTCGATGGTAATCCACCATAGAAACAACTTCAATCTTATTCAACTCAATATCAGTCCAATATAATTTGTTCGTTAACCAGTCGCAAGCCATGCCATCCAGTGAATCCACCTGATATGCGATCACCTCCACCCGATCAATGATAGCAGTCTCATTGAATGAGGCGCACTTGATTGCCTCCATCTGCCGATCGAACCAGCAGATCTTGTTTTGTTTATAATGATAATCAAAAGCCGATCCATCCTTCACGTCTTTAATCAAAGACAGAATCTGTCTATTTTTAACTGTGTTCTTTGTGGTGTTTGTTAGTCTTATGTCGTCTTTTGTTGAATACAAAAGTAGAGGGCCGGCGATTTGTGAATGTACCGCTGTAAGAACAAACCAAACATTGTTAACAACATTGTCAGCTTGTAATTGCATTATTTTATTATCACATAAGAGGTTAAGAATATAAACAAAAGTTGAGGTTATTACAATAAACAAGAATATAAACAAACCGGTTAGGTTGGTTGCAAAACAATGAGAGTTTAATGAAAACTTACGTCTTATATATGGCACACATGTTGCGATGAGCAGCAAAAGCAGGAAGTAGTACTGATAGCGGGCGAGGCGGCTCAGTTCGTGGATGGACATTGGGTGGCGTTGGTCAGACGGGCTGTCGCTGAAGCATTACGAGAGCGCCGTCGTCGTCGTGATTCTTATCGCTCTTGCAGCCGCCTCGATTGTGCGTGCACCGCACGCAATCGCATGATAATTGATGCACGGAGCGAATGCTGATGACGACGTCGGCGGCGGGTCGTGTGCGCTGCGACTTGGAAAAAAGCCGAATGTAAACAATACACGAAACGCCACCACTTTTATCCAGCGCGCAACACCGCACCGGACACAACAACCACATCTGGAAAAATGCAGCTGCGGATGCGGTGTTTATACGATGACCTTGGTACACCAAATGCTTTTTACGCATGCGCATGTTGTGCATACATTTTAAAAGAAGATTACGTACAAAACGTAATATTTGAGTTAATAATTGCAAATTATGCAATTATTTATAATTGAGCTTATTTAGTATAATTCCCGATATCATTTTGTGCGTTTTGTTTTTAATTTCACTTATTTTAATTGCTTTAAAGCGGCATCTATTTTAAATCGTCTTGATTATATTTAAATATTTAGGGTTATTTGTCACTGGAAAGGATGAAAGGGATGATTTTGATTCCCCCACTCTTCTAAAACTAGTTTGAGTGGTAATACTTATATTTATTGTTCGAATGAGTTAAATATGAGTTGTTTATAGGCATTACTCATCATCTAGCAAAAAAACAAAATTGAGAATAACCACTTTGGGTGCCTGTGTAAGGACGGGTCCCGGCACAAGTGTCATATTGGTACCTAAAGTATAAATAAATTATCCATTACCCCGCACGTCACCCCATGACCCAGTTTGTCAAAATCTGGACAAAATGCATTTGCGACCCTATGCCGGTGTCCATGTCTCCACCCTTATCTCGAGGACTTGTCTCCTTCTAACATTCTCGGAACCGTGGAACAGGGGCTTTGGGTCTGAATGGATGACGATGGATGAAATTACTTAGCATGGATTAAACATTTACGTATTTTGTTTTTTGGTATTTTTGTTATTATTTATATATTATAAAAGGCTGTATGGATGTGTGGGGAAAAGAGTATGTCATTAAAGGATATGAAATCTATATCTCTCTTCTGTACTTCAGATGGATAAGATTTGATCGCCCACTGAAGAGATGTCATGGTGTCATGGACCTCGGTAACACTGGAGAATGCTGAGTGATGCACTCTTGAAGAAGAGATGGACGAGGGCCCGGAGGAGGATTGTAGCTGAAGCCTCTGATCCTTTCTTGTCACCCACCATTGTGGAAACAATCAAATAAACACGTAACTCACAAAAGACCCTCGTACCGTGAGTAGGTTTTCTGAGGAACGACATCTGGAGCATCTCGGCATCCTGAGGGAGATAAGTTAAGACAGATGACGTTAGTTTTAAGACTTTGTGACTTTGCATTCACTATTCTTTGAATAAAGACAACCTATGTGCAGTCGTAAAAAATCGTAATTAATTCGGCTAACTCCAAGATTGACCAGAATCGAGAACTTTGTCTTCAAACACTTTATGTGGCGTCGACACTTATAGAGGCTGAGACTCATTTCCTAATCCTGCAAGAAAGGGGTTAAACTGCATATTCCTCCAACAGAACAATCTCCATTGTCCTCAACTCGGATCAATGGTCATTCGAACCGAATCAAACACTTTTTACGTTGGGTAATTATGTATGGAAAATAGTTACTCCACAAGCATATTTCTTTTATAATATTGTTGAACAACACCTTCCACCACCTTAGTCCATCTTGTACTTTGATCATCTGCTTTCTCCATTTGCTCTTAATTATTATGCTGTCCCATTCTCATATATGCATGCTCTATTTCCTACTTTGAACTCTAATTCATCCGCGCAACGATTATTTTCAGTCATGTGTTAATATAACAGAAAGGGGAATAAACCAACAAAATTCATAAATAAATTATGTCGAGGAAAAACAGTAGCAGCATGGATTTATCCTTCCATGTTGCAAGAGTCAGCTAACTCTTCCATTATCCTATGCAATTTAAATATTGCGCCAATAAAATAATGTTGCCACCTTTTGATCAATTCCAAAACGTATTTACGCTGCAGCGACATCTACTAGCATTTATTTTAAACCTTTAATAATTAAACTTAGATTCCTGGAAGGTTGTAACGTGTTAGACGCAGATACGTGCCGATTATGATATCACACCATCGCACCAGAATCACACCACATTTACTTCCGAGGACAAACCGCATGCTCTACGCGTACCACCATGCATGTCGTCGCGTTGTGATTGTAGCGACGTTTTGTCAAAAAAGTGGCGCACTGGTGAAAAGGCCCCCCAACCGAAGTCACTCAGCCATCGCCAACCAGTCTACCCAGTTAACATTCCTCGCCAAAATTCACCGTGAAGAGACCGCGTCCTCATTGTGTGTGCTCCGTTCACCTCCTCCGCGAGCGCTGATGATGTGGTGCCGCATTCACCTGTAGACCGTGCGTGAAAGTCGTAGAGAGCGCGTCCCAGCAGCCGATGACACAGCGCGCTGGGTGATTTTTTCCCAATCGGCTCCCACTGGGAAACTTAATTAGACGACGTGTAATTACTTCACATACAATATTACTTCGTGCCAGCGCACTTTCCAGAAGTATACGTTGGCGGCGTAGCGAAAAATTAACGGTGGTGATAAGTTTGTGACAAATTATGAATTCTGAATAGATAACGAACGTTTTTTTAAGTGCCCCCTTTCGAATCACGGGTCTAATATCTGCATGTGTTTGTAGCAATAGTGTATATTTAGAACGGACACGGTTTGCAAGTGAAACACTTGGCAGAAATACAGTGAAAGAAAAAAAAACTGACGGAAAGGAAGTTCTTTTGGGTTGCGTCGACGTTTCACTCGTAACTATGTTGAAGCTCTACAAACAGCAATTGCTCACCGACAGCCAGCTGAAGCGGCTGGGCGATCATAAGTATTCCTGCACGAGTGCCAGTCTTTGCGATCCGATCCTTCAGCCGTGGTGGACATGGTTGGTGACAAAGACGCCGATTTGGCTAGCGCCGAATTTAATCACGATCATTGGCTTGCTTGTGAATATACTGACTACTTTAGTTTTAATTTTGTAAGTTTGTCATTTACGTTTGCAAATGTTTTTATGTAATGATTATGCTGAGTTGTTTTTGTATGAATTTTGTAGTTATTCACCTGATGCAAAAGGTGATCCACCACGATGGGCTTGTGCGTTGTGTGGTCTCGGTTTGTTTATCTATCAAACTCTGGATGCGATGGATGGGAAGCAAGCACGTCGGACTGGAAGTGCCAACCCTTTGGGGGAGCTGTTTGATCATGGATGCGACTCTCTGTCGACGGTGTTTGTCGCGTTGTCCGCATGCATTGCTGTCCAGTTGGGTAATCACCCGGAGTGGATGTTTTTCCAGGTATGTGTTATTTATTTTCCATTTATTTAGTTTGTTTTCTGTGCGCATTTATTTAGATAACAAAGTGACAGTTTATATTAAAAAAGGCAACTGTCAACTTTATTACTTTAAAATGTTCCAGCCTAATTGTAAGACACATTAAATTTCGGTATTTATAGAAAGTATTAAATGGTGACCTTATTTACTGCGATCAAACAATCGATTTTTTGGAAATAGTCTTAATCATTTGCTAAACTGTTCAAGAATAGTTTGGAAAGTTTTAAGTGGATATTTGCAGAATTTATGAAGTTATAGCTCATATTCCAGAGTCGTGAAAATCAGAATAATCTAATTCTGATGTTTATAAAACTTTAATCCCGGTTTTCTCTCAACATCATATTTCGATTGTTTGTACATTTGTGTGTACGAATGTGTGAGGAAATTCGATTGATCCGAATTGGCTGAAAGATTGGTCTTTATATAGATAATTCAATTTCCTAGAATAAGAATAAGGAAAATGCGGCCCTCCGAACAGCACAAACCGCATTTTTATTGGCCCGATCATAATTAATGCTCTAGAATATGAATTGCTTAAAAACTGTTATTTGAAAAACGTTAAAATTAAAAATTGTCATTCAGCTTTCTCTGAAAAAAAAATACCCTCTTGATAAAAAGACGATATAACTTACTGTTAAAAACACTGGTTAATTGGTGACGTTCAAACCACAAAGGCACGAAATTTCACCTTTTATATTAACGTTAGTTTACAGAGTTTTTATGACTTGATTTTATGATATCATTATATTACGGTATTATTCATAGCAATACAAAAACATGCCCTTCGAAGCAATCAAAAGTAATATTACCTATAAACCTTTAATAATTTATTAGTATACTTTCAAATTATAATTATACCAATATTTGATTTTTTTTTATCTTGGTTTATAAGCGATAGCTGTTTTATTTGAAATACGATTATCTAAGAAAATGTTTAAGCAGGAACGCTACCTTTACATGAACTTAAGTGTTATCTGTAAAGTGATGTTGATTTAATAAATTAATGTTCGTTTAACCTTAAATTGTCAGGGCAAAGATCCATATGTTGGAGACTGGATATGTTTGAGGAAGTCAAATGTTGATTTGGTCGTCTTATAGCTATTTTTAGAGTATATTCTTGGTTAAGTATGAATATATTTTATGAAACTAATAAATGTGGTTTATGTCACACGATTTTGCGAAAACAATACGTACGGGTGGGCAGGTACCCAACGACGTATTAGTGCGTCACTGTTTCATATGCAAAGAAATTGAAAATTAAAATCTAACAAATGGATATCTTCAAGTATTTAACAAAAAATTGAAGGCGTCTGTATCTGTTTATGGTATATGTGTTAACTTTACGACTTAATTTTAAGTTTGGTAAGGATGTTCTAAACGAGTTTATATTAATAAGCTATTTTGGAAAACAGTACTCATGTACTTTATTTATTTCAAGGGCGTTATTTTTGTTTCCTATTCATAAAAATAAAAACGTATAGAAAAATAAGTCAGTCTTTAAGTAACAAAAAAAAAACAATTCGTAGGTGTCTGGTCCGTATCTTTAAAAATAACCTGTTACAAGTTAAATTATGACTTTACTGGTTATAATAAAGTGTGTTTAGGATATTGATAAAATGTTAAATTTCCTTTACCAGGATGAAAGAGGAAATGAATTTTATTTATAATTTTAGTGTTTCTGCGCTATGACATTATTCTACTGTGCCCATTGGCAAACCTATGTATCCGGAACACTGCGTTTCGGTAAAGTGGACGTCACCGAGGCTCAATTCACCATCATCGGCATCCAGATGATTTCGGCGATATTCGGCCCAAGCATTTGGCGAACCGTGGTATGTATCCAATCAATTTCTTCTATCAACACGATAAATAATCAAAAATACACAAATATTCTTCTCTTGCATACAGTTAGATAGCAAATTATTCATATGTGAGCCTCGGTATCTGTTTCTGCGGTCGACGTGAAGCCGATGCTCATTCACACGCCTGTTTGGTTCAAACAGTGACGAATACCTTAAATAATGTATGATTTCCCTTGCTCCCTCGTATAGTTGTTTAACGGCACCATAGAGCTCTGGTATGGGATTCCATGCACGACGTTCGCGTGCGGCCTCTGGTCGCTGTACAATATGCTGACGGTGATTTTCACCGGCGGCATTGGCAAGAACGGATCGACGGTTGCTGTAAGTCTCCAAAACACCGACTCTTCTCTTCTCCCTCATATTTTGCGAGCTGCGTGAGCGCCGCCCAACATATCAGCAAACTTGCAGGCCTGGGGGACGATTGCAAACCACCACTGGCTGATTAATACATAACTTTTTTTTATTTTTTATATCCTGGTGGCTGACATTCGTATCTTGCACGAGAATGGATACCTCTTCGGTTTTTATGCTCGCTTTTGGCATGCGAAGACAGTTTACGATCGCGTGTTTTCTACTTCGTTTTATTAACAATTCGTGTTTTGTTTTTGATATTATTTGTTTCCTCATTGGCTGTTTAGGCGACTGCGTGGGATTTATCACTCTGGTTTTCGATGCGCTTGTGTTTCATAACATCATCGTTTGGTAATTAACAATTTGGGACGGCGAGGTTAATTTTCAACTTAAGTGATTTTGATTAGCGTGGGTGTGGCTTTGTACTGTATGTATGATTGGCAATTAATTGTTCGTTGCCGGGAGTTATAACACACTTACTTGCAATATGTTTTTTTTTTTAACTTTTGAACAGGTTGAAATTGGAGCTGAACGAATAGAATCAATTTTTGTGTGTAATTTAGCGAAAATGAGAACGAAAACAGAATTTATGGAGCAAATTGTTAAATTATGTACAGGGTGGCTCAAAAATAATGTCATGATTCGAAAAGGATGCAGATAGCAGCAGTAATCACAAAAAATCAGGGTTTCCACAATTACTCTGTTAATAGATTTAGGTTAGGATTTAACATAGCTTAGATGAATATATCAGCTTACAAATAAAAGAGGTTACTACTTTTTAAAAGAGGTTACCTTTTCAAAGATGGTAGCCAATTCAACTGTCATCATTTTTGTCGTTATTTAAGAAGCCTATTCAAATTATGATATTAATTTAACACCCCCTGTGATCTATATTTAGATATCGTTGGATTATAGGCTCTAAATATAACTAACCTAAAAAAAACATTACATTACTGTTGCTTTCTAGGTGTTTCTTGACTTAATGTTGGTGGAGCTAACGGCGATATTCAGCACCGTTTCCAGCATCTTACGTTTGACGTTGTCCTGGTGGCAAATATTTAACATTGGCGGATGCGGAAAGAACGGTTCAACCGTAGCAGTAAGAACTAGTTGTTTCAATTGACCTCAATATGCTTTACTTTTGCCAAGATGGCGGCGGATGATTTAGCTTTGCGGCCACGATTTCAACGGCGATATTGCTTCCACTTCAAAAAAAAAATGGCGCATAAAAGTCGATTATATTCCAAATTGTATTCCATGATTGTGATGTAATGTCGACGGGTTTTTGGGAAATGGCAAAACAAATGTTTATAGATCTGTGTGTCTTTCTGCTTGTGTGTTCTGGGTGCGGTATGTCGTCATTGTTCAAAAACAAAACGCACACGTGCGCGACAAATAAATACCCTGGCAGATACCAGGCGTGGAGTTGACGCTGCGCGTCGTCTTCGTATACGTGGCGTGCTTGGTGTCGCTGAAGCTCGCCTACGCCACCGCGCGCGTCGTGCTAGCTGGAGGAGTAGGCAAGAACGGATCGACAGTCGCAGTAAGAGCCACTCAAAGCAACTTGTAGCACACAACTCTCTTGTTTACTGTTAAGAATATTCTTAAACGAAGTGAGATCGCACTCTAGGCGCATATTAGTTGACTATCATTCTGCGACGTGCTATAATATCCTAGGATTGACTCAAGGCGAAAGCAGCCCCTGACTCTAACAAAGTTTATGCGTTTGTTGTTTGTCTGTCGGCAGTCTATCGTTGTATATATTATTTTGAAATTAGAACCTGACGCAATGCTCCACTTCAACCTGTTTTGTCGTATATATTGCAATTCTAGTGTACCATGTGCTTTCATCTCCTTTGTGCTTGTTTCATTATCATTTAGTGGTGAAATGCGCTATGGTTTATAAGTTATGCTATACTCATGTACATAACCACCCGCTTGCATGTTTGCACGTGTTGGTTTGCTCACTCACTCCTTCTTAACAACTACTTAAACAATGTGCTAATAATTAATCTGAACGTTTCTTCTGGCTGGAAGTATGTTTAACATGGACATTGAATTTAGGGCACAAGTGTGCTATCACCCATCATCCCGTTCTCGACAGTGTTGGTGCCGGCGTTTATCATCTACCGCAAGAGCACCGAAATGGTCTACGAGGAGAATCCATCGTTGTATATTTTGGCTTTTGGTTTCGTCGCTGTTAAGATTACGAATCGTTTAGTGGTAAGTTTGGTGAAACGCTTAGTGATAAAAGTGTATTAGATATGTTCATTTTTACTACTAGGTGGCGCACATGACAAAATCAGAGATGGACTATATGGATTGGTCGTTGCTTGGACCTGCTATGTTGTTCCTGAATCAGTACTTTAATACATTTATTCCTGAATATTACGTATTATGGATATGTTTGGTAAGTATTGTTTATAGGTTAAATCAGTAGTTTTCACTTTGGAAGGGGGGAGGGCCATAGGCTAGTGCCAAACTACCTAGAAGAATTCACTTTACTATGCATCCCTACCGAGAATCAAACCAGGGACCTCGTGGGCAGTAGTCATCAACCATACCACTGCGCCACTTGGCTGGACCTTCAAAATATTTATTATCAACTTTCTTTACTTTTTAAGATATCTACAGGTGTATTCTTCGAGAAAATCTCAAATTTTTTGACTAGGTGTTTCTCAAGTTTATAAATCGTTTGAAGGGTTAATATAATTTTGATTGAACAAGTGTCTGTGTAGTTTTACTACATTCAAAAGTGCCCTCACTGGAAGCAAGAGTTAAAAAGATGTATGATCAGAGTACCGGAATGTGTCTTCTATGTAATCGAATTAAAACTTCCAATTTAAATTATATTCATACGCAATGAGAAAAGTATTTGGTCAGGTAATTCCCATACTCGTTCCAATATGTTTTTTTTCCTGGTATTAATTCTGGGGGGGAGGGAGTACTCTTTTTAGTGTAAATCGAACGTGAATTGCCATATTGGTCTTGGACAATTTAGTAAAAGACCTTAAAGTTCGCTTCTTCGATTAATTTGATTTTATATTTCATTTTCAGATCTATGTTACCATTGATATGCTGCGGTACTGTTACCAAATCTGTTATGAAATTTGCCAGTACCTTAACGTGGAACTGTTCCGAATACCGTATCCGGGTGGGCCGCGCTCAACACATCACCACGTGGCATCGCACGCGACCTCAACCATCGGCGGCAGTTCGGAGAAAAATGGTACGAACAATGCGTCGCGAAGTATGCGATCGCGAGGACGTAGCAAAAATCACTAAATCGTAGACAAAACCTCTCCCTCCTACTGTCTGAAACAACCATTTGTACCACACCATGAAACCCATAGAAAAAACACAATTAAAGAGAAAGAGGAACTAAAAAGAGATACATTAATTGCCAGTACCGGCTAGGTCTTTTATACATACATAAGATTTTCCTTCATCAAATCAAACGAACGAGTTGCGTTTTTCATTGCAAACCGCCAAAAATGGCTTTTATAAGGCATCGTGTGTTGGCTTATATTACAACCCGATCCACACATACACACAACGTATTTACTTATTACTGTTTTTTAGTTTGTAATCAAGTTGTATGTAGTTTAAAGAGACAACAATGTGGGAATTGATCCTACTATCATTTATATATCAAGTCAAGTAATACGAGTATAATTCGAGTGTAGTAATTATGTGATGGACTTAAGATGTTTATTTTTTTTTCGTTGGTTTGTTTATTTCGAAAGTAGTAATGTATAACAAATGGTTTATTAGTGAATCGTGGTGACAGTGGTTGACATATAGTTGCATATTTTACTGGAAATTTTGAAACTAGTGGCGAGGTTAAGTCATTGTATAGTTAAGATGTTATATAATTTGCAAAGATAAACAACGCCCCCTCCCTGCAGATGAAGAAAATGTATATTTATTGAATGTGTAATGTTACATAGGTACATCACAGAAATTGTTTTATAAAAGTGGGCATAAAGAGTTCGTTTTGTTTTGCTAAATGTAACTATTTGTGCAAAGTGAGTGTTTATTGATGAAACCATGATGATTTTCACTTGTAATTCTTAATATCTTGTAAACTGCTTGCTCTCCTTCCATTAGATTTCGTTCTAGGTTCGTTTATTAAAAGTCACTTCCTTTAAGGTTATATTTCATCGAATAAACATTTCATCAAAGCTTCCAATAGATCATACGGGTTATTATAACATATTCTTTGTTTTATGCCTACCTAATTAATTTTTAAATTTCGACTAACGGTCCGTTAGATAAATTGTCCATTCGATAAAATATCAATTCGGTAAAATGTCCATTCGATGAAATCTACGTTCGATTAAACGACTTTCTGCAATGACTTTCTATAAACTGTCTAGTCGTCCATTTGATTAATATTTCTTTTTGTACACTCCATTTTTTTTTGTTTGTTTCTAAGGTAATTCCTGATCTTAGCACTTTTTGCATGTATTCTCTGGACGTTTTTGGCACTATAGCACCGCTTTTCATCTTCTCGTATGAATTCGTTGAGTCTGTGATTCGGTAGCGCATTTACAATGCAATGAGTTGTTTCAGGACACGATGCACACGACATGCAGCAACAGGCGGATTGCGTGCCGTTGTTGCTAGCACACTCGCAGTCGGAGCATTCGCTTACTGACTCTGATTAGTGCTGGTGATGATTAGGATGAGCAAGGTTCGACTTACCTTGTGCATGGCCGTGAGATTGTTGTGTTCAAAAGAGGACCATATTATTTAAGTACAAATCTGTGTAATTGATACATTATGTAACTTTTTTTTTCAAACATGAGCAAATTGCGAGCAGTTTTCGTTTTTGCTTGCAATCATCCGTAAAATTGACGATTGCTTCATATTTTCTTGGATGTTAGCATGTGAATGAAGTTTGTTTTTCACTGAGATTGTATTTAGTAGTGATATATACTATATGTTTAATATTATTTGTTACTACCTAGGAGTGTTTTTTTAATTAAACTTACTACTTGTGTATTTATAACTAGTGGTTGTACACGTAGAACCTTGTCCTGTTATCCTGTTCAGCTGGATGCGAACTAGAGGTAAGTGGTAATGAAATGTTCTTTATGACGCTTCGTTTATGATTCCAATTGTGTTACGAATTTTATTTGTAGCGAAAGGTTGGTTAGAACATGATATATTTAAAATACATCTCTATATGAGATTGACGACTTTTAACATTGCTAGAGTGGAGTTACCTCATTTGGGAAAGGATGTATATATTTTGTTAGTATTGGAAACATTTATTTTTTTATTTATTCACAACCTTTTTCTGCCACATAGTGGTATAAGGGATTAGTAACTTTCACCCGGCTCAATCCGGTCTCGCTACTGATGGTACTTGCTCTGAACTTATTGTGCATATTTGGTTTTTCCGGGGACCGTTGCAAGCGAATCTCCCAACCTTCGTTCATGTTTTTCTCACGAAATCAGGAGCTTGCGGACGGTTTGAGTGGGGAGACCAAGTGGTCACCCATCCAACGCCTAGCTACGTCCGACGTTGCTTAACTGCAGTGATCTAACGAGTACTGAGCTCCATAACGCGGCAAGCCGCCGCTTGGAAACATTTATATTAAATTTAATTCGTTCACAACAAATTGTGATGGATTCATGATGGAAATTACATAAAATCGAAGTCATCATTGAAAGTGGTTGCACTATTGTTTCCTTCGCAATCTAAAAATTCGGAACTGTCTGTCAGCACCATTGCCTTTAATACAATGACTTCAGTTTATGTATTCTTGAAGTGGTTTCGCCTAACTCACGTTTGCAGTGTATCTTACGGTGACCAGACTCCAGACTCGCTTTTGAAGAATTCGTTCCGCGGCGTTTCTAAAATACCTCATAATTTTGACTAATTTTGAGCTCTAACAGGGACAAGGACCATATTTATTAACTTGCCATAATAAATTACCATCGGATGATTTGAATCAGGATAATAATTAAATTAGATACAATTTATATAGAATAGATTCAGAGAGAACTTATGATTAATATGAAATTGGAAAATTGGGGAGATTATCTGTCAGGCACTCGCCGCACTTTAATTTACTTAAGTTTAATTGCAGGAATCTACTTTATCGTGTTACACCATAGCATACGTGTAGACGGAAA
>WSZQ02126643.1:4355-16971 GCA_019419845.2 Weissflogia rhopalogaster
GGTAGTATAGAACATACATCAGTAGCAGTGCCACCTTGTACTTCAATGTTATCACGCATGCGTGGGATGCTGAGTTAAGAGGAAGAATAGTTCGAAAATAAGTAATGCAATAAGCCCGGTAGGGAGTGTAGGAAACAGGATTTTAGCTACGCTCACAGCATAGAAGATAGTGGAGCACTTATGTCAATAGCAGTGCCATCTGAGTTTCAAAGCATGCTTGATGACATTGAAACACAGATGGCACTGCTATGTGCTCTATTACCTCCGATGCTGTGGGCGTAGCTAAAAACGGCAACCCCACCAAAGATGCCCCCTATTCATGCCGTCGAGAATCAACACTGACGGCCCTTGCTTGACCATCCATCTAATCAGCGTCGAAAGATTCGCCATGGATTTTTCAAGGAGTTGGTACTGTTGTGGCAGATGAGCGTTGATAAAGACGGTTTGCTGCAGATTTGATTGGGAGATAGGCGCGTTCGCCGTCTGCTAACGTTTTTTTTTTATAATTTTGATCACCTGCAATAAATCTTTAGAAAATTTAAATTATATATTTGAATTGTGTTTTTCCAAGTGTTGAGCTATTTTTTAAATGTATAGATAAATTAATACGATCTTGAAATGATTTAACCTCAAGACATTTCTCCAAAATTCCTGCACATACACCTTTCTCAACAGATTGATAGATAATCCAATGTTCGTTTAGATTATAATAATATAAAGCGAAAATTTCTTGGCATAACCTTAAGGCGCATGCATTTATGATATTTGTGTATCTTAGGTTGCTTAGGTTGAATTTTCATGTATTCGTTGTAGATTTACGTTGTCCAGTACCAATGATATGAAGTACGCAGATGATATGAAGAAATCTCGCTAGTCGTGGTGGCAAAAACCGAATGGGAAAGTAACTGTAACTGACAGATTTTTACAAATTGCATCAAGTGCCCTGTTTGTGATATTACTACGTTCCAATAGATGGTGCACTATAACATTTTCATTTTATTCTCAGAAATATTAAAAATTGGTACACGCCGACTATTTATATTATTTTTATTCGTTGATAAATCATGTAAAACATGCCCAAACACGAATATATTTCTCAACCACAAGATGGCTTTAATCAAACTTGCCGAACAAAGAACTTCGCGGCACTACCGGCGAGAGAATTCCAAGAAACCCGACCAAATATCCTCCAAATTAATTACGCAAAGACCGCGTACAATTCATCTGTCGAATTAGAGATCAATGTTGATCTCTAATTCGACCTTATGATGTCATAAGCCATGATAAGCCATAAGGCATCATAAGTTTGCCACGCAACTTAAATCCAGCAGCGCCACCTTTTATATAATAGTGTAATTGCAAAGCTCTGTAGGAATCAAAACTCAAGTAGGAATCTGCATTTCTAAAGTGGTTGAACATTGTACATTAGTCACCCATTTAAAAATTAATAAATTGCTGCTTTCAATACATTTTGGCATTAATTTAACTAAATATTACTGTTAAACCTGATTTTTACTTCACTGTATTAATGTGAAGTGAGTATTCACATCGTTTACATCAATTATTATTTGCACATGACCCAGGCTCTAACCAACGTATATAATTTTGTTATGCCAATATTGGCTATACTATCCTCATTAAACGGTTCCGCTTTTCCAGTTACAATTCAATATACCTGAAGATGCCCTCCGTCTCTGAAATTCACAAATATTTGTA
Source organism: Weissflogia rhopalogaster (assembly GCA_019419845.2). Taxonomy (NCBI): domain Eukaryota; kingdom Metazoa; phylum Arthropoda; class Insecta; order Coleoptera; family Staphylinidae; genus Weissflogia; species Weissflogia rhopalogaster. The sequence continues at coordinate 6,072 of WSZQ02126643.1, forward strand.
TGCATTTCTGAGTTTAGCACAACTACATCCATCTATCTATGGGCAAACTAAATATATTATATGTGAAGTGTTCCATTCTTCGATCATAGATGGCACAACGGGTGTTAAAAAATATTTAAAATAATTATCGTATCAAAATAACTTCACTTAAAGTACAGTGTGCTCACTAAATGATAAGAAACACTCCAAACCTCGAGTAGATAATATTTATGGTCAATATCTACAGTGCTTAGTAATACTTAGAAAATACCAAGCGTGTTGCCACTAGTCTAAAATTAGCGACTTTTAAATACTCACGAACCACCGCGAGTTGTGTTTCGACCGCATGTGCAGCATTACAATCGGTAACAAACATATAGCGCAATTGAACAATTCATCTCTGAATCATCGCACAATTGGCAACTTGACACCCAATTGATTTAACTACGCAGCGATGGCAGGCAACAACAATCGAGTGTATCCACAAATTTACGACGCATTTGAACGACCGGCGAACGATGACAAACCTCCCAGGAAGTATTGGATACAGGATGCTACAGAAGATATGTTTGACGAAATCGTAGATCTATTTGTGACGAGTTTCTTCCGGGATGAACCTGTATGCAAATATTTAAGTATGTTTTTTAGACTTTTTATCATATCTGAACACTATTTTAATTGATAGAGAACTGAATTATATTTTTTTGTAAATGAAACTTATTTTGTTAGATGCCTCTTCAGACACGCAAAGTATTGAAGACCATCGCATTATGCATAGACATATTCTAGAGGAAAAAACTAGTCTGGTATGCATGACCAAGAACGAGAACGACAAACCGATTCTAGCGGGATTTAATGTGCTTACTATAGCGTCATCGGATGATAATCACTCTGACCCTGAGGTACTATATTTCTAGTTTTAATTGCAGTATTATGAAATATTATGGTGTATCCTTATCAACTTCAGGTTCAAGGATGGTTTTCAAAGTTTATTATAAGCTTTTTCAGTCACATGGATGCCCAGAAAGATATATTTAAAGAGTTTGGTGTCGACAAATGCCTTAAAGCTATGGGTCTCTATGTCCAACCAGAGTTTAGAGGAGAAAGTTTAGGAGTTAAATTATTATGCGCGAGGTAATCATTAAAAATCGCTATTTGCGTATTCTATAAATAGTACTGTTTTGTTTTGTTATAGAATACCACTATGCAAAAATTTGAACCTTAAAATTACGAGCACTGTTTTCACGTCAATCGTCTCGCAAAAACAAGCGTACAAAGCAGGTTTTCAAGATTTCTACGTCATTGATTATGATCAGCTCGCCAAGACAAATCCGGAATTCAACATTCCCAACATTCAGGAACATACGAAATCTGTTAAAGTTTTATACAAACTCATAGAATAGAACCATCATTGGTATTAAAATTGTTGTTGATAATAAAGTTTTCATAGTTGGCCTAGTTAATTTTTGATTAAATGCTTTTCTATTTTGCCTTGCGTCAAACTAATCAATTTCTTTGAGGTATTTGAGTTATTAATAACATCAAACAGCAGAAATGGCTCAAATGAGATTGACCTCTGCTGGTAATTATAGTAGTAGATAATTAATTAGTTGTGGTTATTAATTATTTTGTTATTATTTCAAATGTTAGATAAATATAAAAAGTAATTAGGAAAGTACTGATCATTATATTGTTCTTAAAATAGCCGGTTACATTTCCTTATTGGAAGAACCTCGTCATGAAATCAAGACTTTTGCTCTACAACGTCTTGATTCCATCGTTGATGAGTTCTGGCCGGAAATCTCGGAAGCAATCGAAAAAATTGAAATGTTGCACGAGGACCATGTGTTCCAGCATCGCGAACTCGCTGCACTTGTGGCTAGTAAGGTTTATTATCACCTTGGCTCATATGAAGATTCCTTGGCGTATGCTTTGAGTGCAGGAGAACTCTTTAAAGTAACTTCTTCCAACCAGTATGTGGAGACTGTTGTGGGTAAGAAAGTTTTCTTACGTTTAGTTTGATTTTAATTACCCACTTTTTATGAATTGCGAATAAATTATTTAAATTTGCTAGGAAAATGCATAGATCAATACATTCAACTTCGTCAAGCCATCAACGATCGTGGTGAAAAAGTCCACATTGATGTACGTTTGGAATCAATTGTGAATCGTTTATTTGAACGTTGTATTCAAGAAAAACAATATCAACAAGCTGTTGGTATGGCTCTAGAGACGCGAAGATTAGATATTTTTCGATCTGCAATAGTGAGATGCGAGGAGGAACGTGATATACTCAAATACGGTTTCCAAGTGACGATGAATCTGATTCAAAATCGTGGTTTTCGCAATACGATCCTGCGTCACTTGGTAGAGCTTTATCGCGATCTAGCTGTACCGGACTATGTGAAAATTTGCCAATGTTTGATATTCCTGGGCGACACTGATAGCGTTGCCGTGATCCTCAGCCGCTTGAGCAGTGGAGATCTTGAGGATCAACTCACTGCTTATCAGATAGCCTTCGATTTGTACGACGCCGCCACGCAGGAATTCCTAATGCTAATTATCAGCGCCCTGGAGAATACTCAAACTGTTGGTCTCCCAGTGAGCGCCTTCGAGAAGGACGGCGCTGACGAGATGAACATGCAGGGTGTGATCACCCTCTCGGAGGCCAACAGCTACAAACAGAATGTCAACAAGCTGCGGACGATCCTCTCCGGGGATATTCCAATTCTGCTCCACTCCCAGTTCCTCATCCGCTCTAACAAGGTGGATTATTTGATTTTAAAGCACTCGAAGGAGTCGGCACGTGCGAGCATTTGTCACACGGCCGTAGTGATTGCAAATGGTTTTATGAATGCTGGTACCACTAGCGACTTCTTCCTCCGGTACTTCCTACTTCCTAATTTTGTAAATTGTCTTAAATTCCGATTTTATTCATACTTTTTGGTAGGGACAATTTGGAATGGCTTTCTCGTGCGGCAAATTGGTCGAAAATGAGTGCAGTCGCGTCCCTCGGGGTTATCCATCGTGGCCATGAACAAGACGCCCTGAATTTTATGCAAACGTATCTGCCGAAAGAGTTTGGTAGTGCTGGGTATACCGAATCCGGAGCGTTATATGCTCTGGGACTAATCCATGCCAATCACGGGGCGAAAATTATCCCGTACTTGATACAGCAGCTAAAAGAACCTGCTACTGAGGCGAACGTGGTGGGTGTTTAGTTTTAGGGAGTTGAGGAGGTGGACGTAGAAACGTCGAAATGACGCTAAACGCGCCCGTGGCGTAAGGGAACCATTTCTTCCGCAATTCGATTCCTTTGACGAGTCGAATTGAACTAGAATGTAATTTTCCAGAACATCAAGCACGGCGGATGTCTCGGTCTGGGCCTGTCTGCGATGGGGACATGTGACGAGGAAGTTTTCGCCCTGCTCAGGGACAAACTCTATGAGGATGACGCAGTTGTTGGCGAGGCTGCGGCCATTGCAATGGGTTTGGTTATATTGGGCTCTGCAAATCGCCAACTCATCGATGAAATGGTTTCCGTAAGTATCAAACAAAATATTTTCAATCGTTCTCAAATTAAGCCTTGAAAAATAATTTTTCCGTAGCTTTATCATCTCGCAAATATGCTTTCCATGTAACATATGAACGTGTCCCAATTTTACCTCTTGCTGTATTATTTAGAATGTACAAACTTTTTGTGAGCGACGAAGATTAATGCGTGTTAAAGTTGCGGGAATATTAAATGACTACTTTTTCCCACGCAAAATCAGTCAAGTAGATTTTTTTCGTGAGCTTACATGGTGTGTTAGTGATCAAGTATGTAGTAAATACGGGACGCGTATTGTTCGGGAAGACTTTGTAGAAGTGTGCATCTGTGTCGAGGAGAGCCGGTACAATAGCAACGTTAGGCCAGAAAAGCTGCAGCCTGCTTTCCCGGCTGTTTTTGCGCCACGTGAGAGACTAGCTTGGCACGTCACCAGTAATTATCTCCTCAACTTCATCCCGCATACACTCGACTGACACTTTCACACCATGTATGCCGCTCCATTACACACTCGCTGTCGAGGAGGATACTGAGCGTTTGTTTTCCCGCCAAATTCATTTAGGGTTACCATGATACAACCTCCTTAATAAACTGTAGCTGTAGAATAGAAATTTATTTGGGTTAACATTTTGACGTGATATCCTGTTTAAAATTATTTCTTTGTATAACTGAATGTCATAGAAAATTATAAGAACCATCTTTACGAGAAGATATCCTTGCAACCTTATTTTAGAGATCTTTTACTTATGTTATTAGAGTTTATTGGCAGTATTTTTAGATTCTTGCATTCTCTAAGGTTCTTTTTATATAAACACATCAACATTAAGTGATTTGTCCTGTTATTCAGAGTTGCCTTATGTGTTCATAGTTATTCGCAGGAAACTCCTAACTCTAAGAACCATGTCATCTCTTTTTTCTAACAAATTTTCATTCCATTAGTCTAAAATGTACATATGGTAACCCTAATGGAATTATTGTCCCCTGCAATTAATCATGAAACCCGCCTCTGCTGATTTTGACTCGAGTCTATTTGCTATGCGCATCTGCCCGGACGGTTTTTAGGCAGCAGCTAATTTCGCGCTTTGTTCCCATCGTTTGCAGTACGCCCAAGAAAGCCAGCACGAAAAAATCCTCCGCGGTTTGGCACTGGCGCTCGGCTTCGCCATGTTTGCGAGACTCGAAGAGGCGGATGATTTGATCGAGCGTCTGATGGCCGATAAGGATCCGATTCTGCGACGCTCGGCGATGCTCGTCATTGCAATGGCGTACGTGGGCGCTGGAAATTGCGCCGCGATACGGAAGCTCTTGCACGTGGCGGTAAGTGACGCTGCCAAATCAATTCTCTCCTCCTATACGAATTTAAAAACGTAGAAAGGTTTGCGAAACTCTCAAACTCAATCACGAATCACATATATGCTCAACTTGTTGCCTGCTGTGTGCAAAAATCACACAGCAACTCGTATAACTGGGAAAAACTAACGTAAAAGCAATAACCTAAATGCAAAGACAGCGGGCAAACAAGTTTAATTAGAATCGACGCTCTTTGAACGTACCCCCGACCGCAAAAGTTTTTGTTTACCTTAGCGTCCGTAATAGCCAGAGCAAACATCAACACGTTGGCTGGCAGCAAAAACAAATACTCAAAAAACGCTCCCTTTTTTACAGTGCGTTGTAATTGCGAAATGTAGCCATTTAACTTTTAGGCCATTTTTACCGAACTTGTTATCAAGGAGCTTTTGAAAAGTTTGCTCCATGCTTGACTGAAAAGTCTAGTAGATTAATGAAATTAGTCGGTATTAGTCCGCTGGCGTGATACGCCAATGTGCCACCCACTAAGCTATCCGGACGGGCAATTTTTGCGATTTTCTTGGATTTTCTTCTTCGAATTTCTGTGACAATTACAACATTTTGTTAATTTATTGTAATGAAAATAGTATTGTTGCATCCATCTATTATTTGCTATTTTTGGGTCATTTTCAAGGGCTTCACGCATCTAGTTTCCCAGTTTATGGCACTTTATTGGGGATAAAAGTTCACCTGATGGAAAGTTCCGTATACAATTATCGCCAATCTATAATCCGCTCCGCAGTGCGCGAAGAAAATAGCAAATATCGCGGACATTCCTTTTACGCAGGTGCTGCACTATTCAAGTTCCTGAGAAAATCAGACAGTTAAGTTATGTCATAAATTTTGACCGGCTTTACAGGCCACGAAGAGTATTGGATAAATCATGGACTTTCACATTTGTCCAGACCTCAGCGATTTATGCAATACTTTTACAAATAATGGAAATCACAGGTGCTACTCCCAAAACTCCCAAAAGAAACGCTAACAAACCTTTGTAACTAGGTTTTGTAGTTGACTTCAGAGCGGTCTTGCAATTTAAATCCCCATATTCTCGGCAGTTACATTTACAACGTTCAATACCGTTCAAACTTTGTTCAAAAAGCAACAAAGGGCCGTTAAGACAAGTTGGTGCAAATTGCACCATTTGCCAAATATTCAAATGATGAAATATAATTTCTCTCAATTTGCCAAAGTTGGACTGATCTATTATTGTTGCGAGTTTATAAACCGATTAAAGGTTTAAAACACATCAGAAATTACAAGTAATTACAGGCGGAAAAGTTGTTCGTGCAGTGTAGACCTGGTAATTGCACGTTAGGGGAAAATTTATGATTATGGGAAGCAAAGTTTGAATATAATTTTCATTGTACGCATAATTTCATGTTTTGCAAGTTTACCTATAGAGCATTTTATTATTTCCTTGTTTGATGTACTTAGAATATGAATGCAGATATGATTATATCAATTTTTATAAATTACATACAATATATAAAGATAAACTTATACTTTTACCTTTAAATATGAAAAGTATAAACATATAAAACGATGTAAAGGAATTATAATTGTAGTAACTGATATATACCAATATCATGTTAAATAAATGAGTTAAGTAAAATTAAAAAAAAACATTTCCTATATCCTATGAGGTTTGCGCTGTTGTTTGTTGGTAGTCCGTGTGTTGTGTTTGGCGATACCATGTTTGTTTGCACGTGCAAGCACAAAGCGTGCGAATATCCTCCATACACGCAGGCTGCGCCCTGTATAGTCCCTAGAACAATGTGGTATGCACAAGAACGCAGCGAAATGCGTTTGAATTGCATGCATCATGCCCTCGTGCCATGAAAATGTATACGAAAATGTACAACGTGCCACTCACCACAATAGAATTTGCCGCGCCTTCAATGCGTTTTCGCACCACAAACGCACTTCTACGAGCTTATACCTACTCTCTACGTACATGTATTCGTATGTGGAGAATATTCATATGTTGCAAATGTGCCGACACAGACACGCTAGGGAAAAGCGTTGTCGCACGCAATTACGTAACTCTAACGTCCTGCAAATCTCCTGTATGTGCTCCTGCATGTTTGGCGTTGTTGCAGGTCTCGGATGTCAACGATGACGTGCGTCGGGCGGCCGTGATCGCCGTTGGTTTTCTGCTGTTCAGGTGAGTGACAAATTTCCATTAAACATGTTTTCGCCATTATTTTACCCCATGGGCATGTCGCGCTGCGACGATGACGACAACGACATCGCTCGAATAATAAATTGGCTGCATTCGTGATTCGTGGGTGGGGTTTTCGATTAAAATGTTCTTCGGTGGTGCATCGTGCCCAAGGGACTCATAATTTGGAAATATAACAACACCTACATTTAATCTACGCTCGGTATCAATAGAGTTTCGATTGTTTACAGCAAACTGTGCTTTTTAATAATAATAAACTTAATTTCAAGTCTTTTTTCCGACAGTAAAAACGTCACCGGTATTAGACATAACTTTCATGGGCTATAATATCGGTTCTGAGAAATAAAATAAAAATCTGTCTCAAGAGTTTAAAGCGATTTTCACATTGAATCGGTTGAGACATGATTTATTATTTTAAAAATAAGGGAAATGTGAATAAAAATGGAATGTTTAAGACAAGTCATTTTTTGAGAACGGCATTGTTGACATTATTGGACTCAACTCCAAAGATATATACCATGGTTTCTATACAAGTAAACCAAAAACGGTTGCTGGAGATATTGGCAAATTTCATTCTGAATCAAGTGGTATATGATTTGTTTACATAGCCTGAAGGTAAATACAGATAAAACTGAAATATATAATATCGGTTCAAATTAATTAAATGAAAAACTGTTCCAGGAGTTTAAGGCACTTTTCACAACGAATCGATTGATGTATGACATATAATCTTAGATATACGGTAAATGTGCAATAATGATGAAAAACCTAAAACTCGTCATTTGTGGGAAAAAGCGTTTTTACACAATATTATAAAATAATAACAAAATAATAAAAACTAAAAAATAAAACGATAGAAATGAAACGATAAGAATGATTACTTAAACATCTACCTTTTGTAAACATATTACGAATATATGAACATTTTCCTTTGAATATCCTTCACGTCAATTCTTGTAACAATTCGTAATCATCTTGATTATAATTACAATCTTGTTAAACCGAAAACGCACTCTGGGACAATATCATTTGCTAGCTGCCACTAACTTTTAATTAGAAATGTGCGCCCCGTATTAAATCGAAAAGGGATGCTTTCACAAACGTGATGATTGTGCACGATTTCAAAGGTCTCGCAGAGAGACGTGCTCGCTGTGTTTGTACATGTATATCCTTGCATATCTAGGAATATTGTATTGTATTCAAACTCAACATAAATAACTCCTGTTTGCTTCTCATTAATACCATTGCAAAATCAGGAGATACGTTATCAGAACGTAGTTCCACCAAATACAAATCCCTGTAAATATTAATAGAATGGGAATTCTTTTGTCGACTTTGACAACGCAACTTTAGAATTCAATTCCAACGCAATGTGCCATTTTCCACTACCGATTATTCGACTGCCGCAAAGCGGCTTGCGTTTATTATTCACCAGCGACAAGATGAGAAATTGGAAACAACCTGGAAGCGTTCCTCACAGCCCACTAATAGATTATCAAAGACATACGCTGAACCACACATAATCTCAGAATTATTAATTTATGTTTGGTAACTAGTTTAAGTTCCCATGTAGGATTTACAAATGTAAATTTCTTTTAACGACTTTCACGGAGAGTTAACTTACACTTGATAATGTGACTGACTTAGCTTCAACTTGGAATTTGGTAATTTATTTTCTTTAGCGCAATGGTTTTCAGCGAGAAATATGAAAAATTCTCCATTTATTAAGTGCAATGGATTTGTGTGGTTTTGGCATGATTCCAGGCTTGATTCAGTTTCAATTATCGACTGATTAAGGTCGTGATAAATTTCCCCCTACTGCTCGGAGGGGGGTGTTATTCGGTTGCGAAATTAATATCTTGTAGCATGCACGGCGCATGAAAACAATGGCATTCAGCGTTAATCACAGCTTGAAATCGAATTTGCAGCAAATTGCTGTTGATGCGAAATTGTGCTGCCATCTTGATTTTCTGCCTACATAATTCAATTAATAATCGAATCAAATCAAAACGCGGGAATTTCATTGCTCACATTCCGGAAGCCCTTTTGCGGTGCTTAATATTCTATTATTTTCGGCAATTCATAGTTGTTTGCATTTCGTGGGATATAACGTGGGATTCGGGTTAAACCGGGCTATTACTTTCAAGGGTTTAACTTGGATTTTCGTAAAAGATTTGATTTCTATACCAGAATCAGCTGATCTTGAAAGTATCGGGTTCCGATACCAGCATCGACGCGAGAGCGCCCCACCATTGCTTGGTTCTGTTTTCAAAACCGAAATCAACGCGAGGGGCACTGTATACGAGTTTTTGTTCTGATTTTAAACACGGGCTCTCTCAGACAAAACCGTAACAGAATAAACTCGTAGATTGACAAAACCCGAAAACCCAGAGACTCGGGTTTCCCTATTTTTTTGACACGCCTACCCTATTTCACCTTTCACACAAGCAATTTTCCGTAGACTTAATCAAACCCGTCCTACTTTTCTTTACTCCTTCCATATTAAATTTGTCACTGTTGTCCCAGTTCATTTGCACATCCCTTTGATGTATATTACAATTAGACGCATTTGTGCTTAATTGTGTGTAACAGAGCATGCTTAATAGCCCTCCAATCTGTTGATTATTTCGGACAATTAATTATTTTGTGTATTAACAATGCTGTGTATTATTACAAAGGAATTAGGCATATATTAGACGGTGAGGATGTAATCGCACCGAAATCAGAGGTGCATTTAGGTGGAATGTGTCTGTCTAGCAGATAAATTGCGGCTGATGATAAGCAGGGGGTGGTGGTTACCGCCCCCCACACCTGTACCAATATCAACGGTGTGCTAAATCACCGCCTGCTTGTATGGCTATTTGCGTGTTATTCACCGGCCTACAACGCACTTGCGTTGATGTTAAATAAACGCGTATATTTCGCATAAAATCGCAGAGGTTCGGGTTGAAACATTCCCTTAAAACGAACGAAATGCTGAATAAACACGCCTCGTGTTTGTTAAGCTCCCGCGACGGAGCTTTTTTTTGCAGTTTGTTTGCTCAATAATATGATGAGTGTCCCACTCTGTGGGACGATGTTGAATCCGAAATTTTGCGCGTCCGTGAATCTCCTCAATCTTTCCAAAGTTGAATCGTTGAATCGTCTTTGAATACTTCAATGTATCTGAGGGCTATTCATATTCATGGCTTTTATTTTGATCGTGTCTGGCTTTTATAGAGTCGTATAATGGGCTTATGTTACTTTGCTGAATCAAAGTCGATGGTTCTTAATCAGTGGTTCTCAAAATGTGAAAAATGTATTAGGTGTACTCAGTGGATTTCCCATTCTACTACTTTTAAATACATCTTGCCTAAGATCATTTCTTCGATGATGGATTCCATGAAAAGTTTTGGAAATACTGATCTAAAATAAAAATGTTTTTTCCATGGTTATAATAAAACATACCCGTTTTAGAACATCCGAACCCAATGCCCATAAGTGATGTCTATTGAAGACTTCAAGTTGGTTTCACATGGCTTGCAGTATATCAAAGCGAATGCATGCGTATTGAGATTGAGCGTTTTGAATCCTTTCAGGACCTCATCCCATTGACGTAAAGAGGTTCTCCTATACGAATCCGCACTCTTGGAAGGGTTTGGCCTGAGCGTCTCGGGTAAGTGTTCCGTTCCGCTGGTCGGTATTTGCGTGACGGCCTCCTGTTTTGCCCGCGCACGGTTGTTATTCATGTATGCGCAAAATGCGAAAACGCGAAATGGTGCAAATGCGAACGGGCGCTCGTCTATGCCTCCTCGGGACCCTGAATATATTTGCTCGCGGATTTATCTGATTCAATCTATCCC
>WSZQ02126643.1:17071-43101 GCA_019419845.2 Weissflogia rhopalogaster
CTGGGGGTGTGTTAAGGAGAGGCCATTGAAAGATAGGGTTGAATTCCTGCGGTTTTGGGATGGTCGAAAGAATCCTTCGTTCCTAACCCGAACACGCTATATAATATTTTAAGTCGGGACGTTAACGGTTTATCGTGGAAAATTAATTGCGGTCAAGGAACATACTTTTAGACTTTTTAATTAAATTTTTAGACATTTTTAGAGAAATTTGGACTTTTAACAAATTAATACAATAAACAATCTATTATTATAGTTATGCTAAAGCTATATTATTCAGAAATTATTCAGAAATAACTTTATAAAAAAGTAATAATAAAATCCAGAGAACAGTTTTATTTTGATATCTAGAAATGGGCCACGCGCAGAAAATGGCGAGCTGTTTTTCCTCTCGCTGATTAAAAGTTAAATTTCAACGTGCCTGCGGTTCACGCAATTATAATCATTTGGCATGTTGCATGCTGCCCCGTTGGGCCACATTGCAATAACTCTGATTTAATAGCATCAATTACAAAAGTAAATTTAATTAAAATTTTCCAAGCGCCTAGAGCGTTTTTTCGCGTTGCACGTGTGAATTGAATCGTAAAACAAATCGCATGCAATCACAAGTTTGAAATTTATCCTCTAGCCTAACACCTCGATTTCTATATTCAAATTGAATACCGAATTTAATAGCTTTCGACTTTGATTTGATTGTTTCCCACTTTACTATTTTCCATTTGCCAAGAATGTAACTGATTTCCACAAGCAACTTTTGCATTCGGAGGGGTGTAAATAATGCGTTTGGCACTTGGGCGCGAGTTCGCGAGTTTCCGAGTTTCTGGTATTTGCACATTCGATGATGTTTTTTGCCAGGGCCTATTAAGCTGTTGGGCGCCACACGCCCATATCTTGCACGCGAACAGCCTGCAAAACTACGCGAACCGAACAAAATTTATGTTATTTCCAGCGCTGTGCGAATATGTGCAGATTGTGTACAAACTCACGTTGTATACGCACACAGGGTTATATTTGCATGTACATATTCACATTCTTACATAGAGGCATATTCTTATATACCCAGGCACATTATTACACATAGGCATATTCGTATACACGTACAGACATAAATTTGTACATAGGCAAATATAAGGCGTGCTGAAATGTAATCTGTGCCGTCACGAAAATGAAATTCCTCGAACTTTCCCAGCTTATCCCGTCGGCGAGCGATTAGTTTATCTGTGTGTGAGGGGGTAAGTTTAAAACTCCAAGTTTGGCGAGAGTTCTCGATATTTTACAAACAACAAACCTTGTTATTCCCATTTTGTTTCAAGTTATTCTAAGTTGTAGTGTAATCTACATCTTTTAATGCTCTTTAAAGGTGAAGTGAGATAAGTGAGTATAAAGTACAATTTAAAATCCTAATTCCCCAATGTATAAACTTTTGGTAATTACGGAATTATGTTGTAGGAAAACAGGTTCTTAGATATTTTATAAAAATAGGTGTTTAAACACATTACCATAACCTATTAAATGAATATTTTGAGTCTAAAACTCTGTTCTTGTCTTTTTTCCTGTTTTGTTTTTGCTTTTTTCAAACATTCTTTGGCAACAAACTAAAAAAAATAATAATAATTACAAGTAGTAGTTTATACTTTTATATTTCCCTTGACGTCAGGGCTTGTTGGGTTGCCTATCTTATTATTAGTTTTATATTATAGTTAAAAATTTTAACTTCTAGATAAAGTAATAACGAATATAATTATAACGGTTTCAACCATAATTATCCTTTAATCCTAGCTATAACCTTACTTAATGCATCAACATAAATCGAAACCTATGACTGTAGTTAAAACTATAGTAATATCATAGTAATGGAGGTTAAATAAAAAATTCTCCAACTACGGAATTATGTATTACCTAATTTACATTTTAATGCAAACCATGAACAGTCAATATAAATTTAATTCCACCAGCGTTTTACGGCCTTTCGGAGTAATTATGACGCGCTGCGAAAGTTTTACCACCCTCGCACGTTCGCATTATTAGCGTGTTTACAATCTCCTCTGATGGCGTTGATGATAATCCAAGCGTTTGTTTATTTATTTAACTGGTCCGGCCCCTCGTTTCGAGCCTTGTTGACTCTGACGTGGATCTCTTTGCGTTGACCTTCGGCGGTCTGTGCGTCTGCCTACGCAGAAAATGCTCCAGCTGCCACGTGGACCAAGGCGCGCATGTGGTATTAGCTTGTTGCGCGTAGCAACCACGGGTCGACTGCGTCGGAGGGACCTCAGGTGTGGATCACTACACCGGATCATTTCACCTGCATCACTAGTCGGCTAGTTTAGCGATATAATTAGGCACGCTTTAGGGATTGACGTGGGTGCTGGTCATCTGGTCAAAGGACACGAGCTTGATTTTCTTGCCACGTGGGACCTTGCTCACTCGGAGTAGAAGGACGGAGCCTTGATACTGTCATCTTGTTTGCGCAAATAACATTGAGAAATATGAAGTTTGGGATTTTATAAATTGTGTTGTAGTTTGAGATTATAAGTAAATCTTAATGACATTTTTATAAAAGGACAAATCCTCTCTTCGTACTACTCTGTCGAGTTAAAGGAAGGGAAGTCCCTTGTTTAAAATATGGAGACACTTGACATGAGAGGATAGATAACTCCCGAGTGTTGTCTACACGCAAACACCACGTAAATTTTGTTTAATTTTAGGGTCTGACCAATTAATACCCTTTGGTTGTGATTGCGATCTGTTGTGAATTTTAGTATGGTTAAATTTAGAGCACACGAACGAGCGAGTGTTTCCTGCGGTCTTTCCAGAGAGAAAGAGAGAATGATGAATGACAGGGACTTAGCACCACATCAAAACAACCGAAGATGTCAAAGGTTGCGTGGGCCAAAGGCTAAGTTGGCTGAAGTTCAGCTTGGCAACCGCATGATCATTAATTAAACGACAACAATATTCGCTCGGCAGGGAATCGCGTTTGAATTGTGTTTGAGTTTTGCGGTGCGAGTGTGTGATTGCAACAGTCATGTACGAAATCCTCGCATTATTTCTATATTCCTCTTTGTTTCACTCACTGCCTTCCGCTTCAACATCTTGGATTTTGCTTATTTCACACTTTGAGATATATAGCATCATTTGAAGCTGGGAATTCTTGGAATAAGCTAAAATTTGGAAGATTTGTGGTTAGAGCTGTTATCGGAACAAAGTGTGAAGTGTAATTTTAATTGTTAGCTAATTCCAATGTAATAACTAAGAAAATATGGACATATTCAGAAATTATTGAAAATGTTAAAAAATAGATGTTTGTAACGCTCTGTTTAATAAAGTTGGTGACGTAGGTGTATACTTGGTTGCCTGAGTTAGTCTCGGCAACTTTCAGAGTACATCTAGTCCGGCGAAGAAAACTAGGTTACTTATTACCCCGAAGTCATTATAAAAAATTCCAACGAATATAATAATTTTTCAACCGTATACTTGGAAAAATAATTGCACGGTACCGATCTTATCGTTATATAACAAGAAATAAAATTCTACAAGTCTAAAACAGATTCATACAATTTAAACAATTTAGAACTTTGAAGTACGAGTTTTATTCCAAGTCTATCGTAAACCGTCACAAGTTGAATAACAGAAAAGCGAATTGCACCAGTATCCCTCTGACAAACCTGCGAATTTTCACAGAATGTAAATATTCGTGCAGTTGACAAGTTAACTAGCTCGCAGCTAGTAGCGGGATCTCGTCTGAGGGAGCTGTTTACCTCTTGCAACGCACTGGTGCCATTCGCTGCGCAGCGCGAATTGCTCGACTGCCTCCGAATGATACAACTTTATTGCACTACGTCGGCGCGTATATCCGAAGGCATTGTGATTTCAAGCATCTCTCGCAGGCTGCCACCCGAAACGATGAACAGGGTCACGTGAAGAGATGAAAATGAATAGCTAGAAAACAATAAGGGAAGCACGTGTTCTTAGCTGGGTGAAGTTTTACAGGGATATAGGCTAAACTTGTGCGTTGTTATAAAATACATTCGCCATCGGAAAAGAAGTTTCAAGGAATTATAAAATGTCAAGTACAGGAGAATGTAGTAGGTGAGACTTGATATACAAGTATTTTACGACCAGAGAGAGGAAATTGTTGTAGTTTATGATGATCGTAAATAATATAGCACCTGTTTAGGAGATACTCGTAGTTGTTTACATGTTTGAGGTATAAAGGGTTTTTTGATCGGTGTGATAGTGGCGTATTTTGTAAGGCTCGCGTTAGCAATTCCCGACAGAGGATTGATTCGTGATAAAATAGGCATAATTTGTATTTTAAACGCTCATAAGTCGTTAATGTTTTTGCCTTAAATTTCTGATTTTAACGATATTAAATTCATCAACGATATATGTATAAATGAACTCATTTTACATTACGCTGTATTCACACTGACATATTTACTATAACACATCGTAACTCATGTTACAAGCTTGTAGACTAGACCCTCGTGTGTCAGCTGCTTCGACGAAACGGCATTAAGACAACATTACATGAGTATTACGATCGTCGTGGGTGCGTCCTAATCCCGCTATCATTTGACGCCGGGACGTTAGGACCTACATCGAATAACGCCCTTGTTCGTGGGTGTGTTAAAGATGCCGCCACTAGGTTATCCCATTAAATTATGGCGCCTGATGGGCGAAGCGTTAAATCTCCCTCGAAATTTCTCGAAAACTATATATACCTAATACAAAATGGTGGAGGCGCCTGACACATCATATATACCTTTCCGCTTTTTATTCTTTGACTATATTGAATTCGCGATTACGTTTAACGTGGCGTGCGAGTACATATGTGGGGTTTTGGTTAGTCTTTGGCGATGCGGTGACAAAGTTTGAGTAAGCACTCGTGGTTTGGATGTGTGCTAAGTTTCGTTGCGTTGCGAAATTGAGTCGAGCAAGTTAAAACTTAAATGCATATATACATCTAACTGTAGTGCCCTTTTGCTTCTCCGAACTACGGACACGTTAGCGTCAGTTTTATTAATGTGATCATGACCTATAAATGATGATTATATTTTTTATTTGTTTTTTTTTATGTGGATAGTTTATTGTTGTAAAATTATGGTTAGGTCAGTGTCGTTTCAGTTTTTATTTCAGGGTCGTAAAATTATTTAATGGCGCTGTAGCGCAATAACACGTTTTTTCTAAAACAAAACTGGTTATAAAATACTTGAGGTTTTTCAAAAATAATCGGTATATTAAAATAATAAAAGAACGGGTGTGCTTCTGACCACATATCTGAATGTCTGAATGAATTAAGTAATCTTGACAGAACTAAACATTGACAGCCAATTATAATTTGGTTTAAAAATCATAAGTATTTCTTTTGCGAATGTAAAACTTCGCAATGACTTTCTATTAAAGAAAAAAACTTCTTTATTTAATTATGATTTTTATTTGGATATATTCGTAATTAATCATTTCAATCACACTATTTACTATAATACGGAACGTTGATTAATTCAGTTAACTTTTTACTTTTAAGTTTGAACTTTTTAACTTTGTACTATGAATAACTCCAAGTTTACCACAATTGCCTCTCTCTCTCTCTCTTTATTTTTAGAGAGCGTGCTTATATTGACATTAAATATTGCCCTTTTAGTGTAGTTTTTCATAACATCATTTTGATAACTCGGAAACTTTGGGTAAACATGAGGCAAAATAAATACAGAGGAAATATGTTGTAGGTGGTTGCTCGTGAATATATTCATTACTAAGTCAATATTAGGTGCTTTTGTTTGGGAAAATTCATTCGTTGCGTTCACCGGTAATTATTAATTGTTGATATTTGCGATGTGGGTGGGAAATTTAAATATGTTTGCTGATTGTTGACAAGAAATTAATTATTCATTGAATATAATTTCCTTGATTATTTCAATTTATTTGAACCTGGCGGGTCCTTCAGCATGGAATACTTTGTTTATTGTTTTTTTTTGTACATATTATATTTTACAGATAGGTTTTATTTATTGGTAATGTAATGTCTTATTTTGTAGTTGTATTGTTAATCTGTTTTTTTGTTGTGTGTTGAAAATGTCAGTGGTTCCTTGTTGCTTGTGTGTGGATTGCGCATTGTAATTGTTGAGTAATTTGAAGTTGTGATATTTGTCGGAGTGGATTAAGAGTATGAATTAATGTGGATTAAGTGCGAGAAGAAACTGTTTGAATTCGAATTACACATTTATGTCGCAGTTTAGACCTGAAATGAGCCATTGTGCACCATACGCACAAATTTAAAAAAAAACTGACACTTTATGCAGAAGAACAAAAAAATAATAATCTCGTCAAGTAAAAGCAATATACGCTTGCTAAATTCGGCTCACATTCAGCAGTTTACTCCGCATGAAAAGCGAACTTTTAAAGGTTTGAGTTCAGAGTAAACCGAACCAACAAAATACGTAAACTACCATATTAACTAACTAAATTATGTATTCGTTACGTAGTAGATGCAAATACATGCATTTAGGATATTTGTAAATAAAATAGGTTCATTTATATAACTTTAGCGTTGCATTAGCCCCGATTTTGCTGAAAATAAGCGATAATATTTCATCATCGCAACAATTTCAATCATCGGCGGTCCGTTGTCGGAATATCAACGCTGCAAGCATTGATTTATGCCCGCCAACTAGAAAAAAGCAACGCGTAATCCGTCTAAAGTCACACACTCATGACATGCAATCAATTAAAGTAATTGATTTGTGAGTCGGCTTTTTGAGCACTAGTGAAGCGTTTGTGGGCGATGCAAATAGTTTTGATGCGGCTAGTCTCGTTTACGCATATGTATACATTTGGCCAAGTCTATATGTGTAGGTACGTATATGGATGTACATCTGCATGTATGATTGTGCATATGTACACATTTGTATATATGTTTATGTGAATGTGTAGATGGATGAATTTGTGTATAGAACTGGTTTCCGTATTAATTGATGTCCGAAACGGGCATCGCTCGCACCCTGGACACCGATTGCAGCTGGCCCTTTACGGCCTCGAATAGGACAGCAACACCCACGCAGCGCCGTTTGCACATGGATGTATGTATCGCACCGGTAATCCGGTGTGCGCCAATGCATACAAACAGGGCCACCGATATTAATGGCGTCGATTTATCTTTCCCCCGTTGCGAGCCGTGCGTGTCGAGTTGCAGACGCTGACTGCGGGGGATAGTCCTGTCGAAAGTCGATATATTTCATTGCGTAATTTACGATTTCGTAATACATCCGGAGGTTTAAACTGGAGGTACTAGTTAAGTCTGATCGTTAGAATAAGTTTGGTATTTAATGATATAACCTAACAAAGTAAGCCTAAAAGATGGCGTTCCTTTTTATTTTCTCTAACTCTAGAGTCGCTTAGGCAGAATAAAGGGGGAAGTACAGGAGCATTAAGGAAGAATGTCCTGAGGGACTTGGAGTGTCTTTCATGTCTAGCCCGTCGAAATTCGATTGATAAGCCAGTTATAGTTGGGAAATTAACATGTCCCATCATCCGCAACATTTTCGGTTATAAAAGTCTAGAAGGCCTACAATCCACGAAAGGCCCTCACAATATACACATAAAAGCATTTAGGTAAAACTGTTTGAAATGCTTTATCATGTCATACATTAATTATTCCTCTAGGTGTATTATAACAAGGACAAAAAACTTTAAAACCCCGATACTCATTTATAAAAACCTTACATTTCAATGATTTAACTTCTGTTAAGAACTCCATCCAATAAGCCCTAACACTATTAGATTTTAATAACATTTCTGTTTTTGATTCTCAACCCACAAAACTATTGGAAATATCCACTAAATGTACTTCATTCATCTCCACAATGAACAATAAACCACCGGTTTCAATAGCCAGTCGAACGGCTCCTGTTACATTACAGCAACCCCAACCCGTTTTATTCATCCATTTGTTGCCTCGAATGCGCGACGACCACAACATTTTCATTTCGCTTACGTTTCGCGCCCGTCCATAAACAACACGAGTAGCAACAATAACACCGAGAAAAAAGAAAGCGAACGATGAGACGCATCATCATCCAGTTGCCAAATGGATAACGGGCAATTTTTCTGCCACAACTGTATATGCTCCCCTTTTTTTGTGGACTGTAATTTTTTCATCATTCACGGCATACCCTGCAGGATAATGAAAATAACTGAGGATAGACATGTGTTTTGTTAACTGAAATTTTGGAAATAGATGGAAAAGAAATAGATGCGATTTCATCAATCCTAAAATAAATATTAATAGCAATAATAAACTAGTTTTAAGAAATTATGAAACTATTTAAATATTTAATTAATAAAAAGTTTATTAAGAATAAACTTTTGGAAATTTGAATTTTGTAAATTATGCATTTGAAAACGAATTTAAAAATTTTAAAAAATTTCCCTCCGTTAATGAAGTTTTCAACGTCATGATATATATATATGGCTTTTAATTTAACAAATATTCCGGTTGTAAATGATAAGTGCAAAACAGTGTGAGTGCACGTGAGAACGCATTACTCACCCGAGGGTAGGTCGTGCAGTCCAATGTTCGAGTGCAAGGTGAGAGTAATTCATGCGACAGACGCGAAAATGGTGGCTAGAAGAGTTGTAAACCTACTGCGTGTAATGCAGCGCTGGGAAAATTTATATTTTATTGCAATATGTTTTGCAATATTTTGCAAAGTTTTATTGTCTCTCAAAAATGTCATGTTAGAAATTCATTTTATGTTGCATCTGGGAATTGAAGATATCTTCGATAGATGAGATAAAACTGAGAAAAAGATATAGATCCTAATATTATAATATAGTTTTATTTTACTATTTCAGCAACCATGAACAAAACTACAAATTACATTATACACTATTCGTTGAGGTATATTATATAATACCTGTTGGGAACCGTTGGCCATTCGTGGAAAATAAGAATATTTTTGCTATTATGTTTTATGTTTTACGATGCCAATTGCCGATTTATTAGGGTCTCGACATTTTCGAAAATGTCTGTCAATATTGGCACTTGGCAGATAACTGGATTTAAGGCGCAACAAAGACCTTAGAACAGAAACAAAAATTAGTATCTACAAAACGACAGTAAAACCAATAAGCACGTACTCTCCTGAAACGCACCCCACAACATCTGTGACTGAAAGACTATTGAACACTTCCGACATGAGAACCCCCTGCGGTGTATCACGAATACTTCTTTACGCGATCAAATTATCAACCTAGAGATTCGTCACAAATGTGGCGTCCAGGACATCAACGATTGGTGCAACACGAGGCATAAACAATGAAATCAATATAAAGACCGCTTGGACGGCAGCAGATTGGTCAAGATTGCAAGAGACAGGTTACCTAGAGGTAAAATATCCTTGGGTAGCCCCCGCAAAAGATAGAAGGATCAATTTCGGAATGATCACTGAAGATGAATAGGCAAAGATTGCCTATCAAGCACGCCTTGTGTGATGTGCAAGAGAGCGAGTGGTAGGCGGTGTGTACTCGGATTGGCCCAGGGTTGGTTCATGAGGTGGAAGATTGTGGGAATGCGGATCTCAGCCGAAGTTATTGTAACTTTTTGTAAATAAATTTAGTCACAAACCATACTTCGGGGCATCAACATCTCTCGGCAGGTCAATCATCACTATCAACGAACGCGTAGTTCGGGTTCTGCTAAAATAAAAGACCTTCGGCGTTTTCGTCTAAGGTTGATGTTGTCAACATACAGGCTGTTTGCAACAATACCTTAATACCTGATGGTGTCTCACGGCGAAATGTACATCGTACGCAAATAAATCTACATATTTTGTAAAACAGTGTTTAAAATGAACCAGGCTACAAATTGTATTCACAATTATATTCACAATCCGTTAAAATTATTAATTAAAACCCCAAATCGAATACAATAACTTAATTAAATTTAAAATTATTAATTTTCTCCAAATTGAATTAAGGCATATTTAAACTACATTCATTTTATTTCAAATAAAATACTATTTATATTTACGCTTTATACAACATGCCAATTTATGAAAAATGCATTGTATCACAATCATAATGTTGAGCATCTCATTGGGGAAATTAATAGTAGAATATATTATTATGTCGCCTGAAGGGAAATGCAACAGACGTACCATTGAATGTTGGCATATTAATGTAGATATCATTGAGCTCCAGAACACTTGGACAAATGCATGTCCTATGTGTGCGTTGGAATTCGCTCACCGGCGCCTCCACAATCGTCGAGTGCCACCCAGAATTGCCGTGCACATCCAACGTCAACACATGCAATGCCAACCATAATTATAATTATTGTTGGGTATAGTATGATCAGCGTGCATTGATTGATGTGCGTTGGTCGACGTTTGTTAGCCGTTGATGATGTAGTCAATCGAACGATAAATAGACCAATTCTCACCAAGGATATAATCCACATAATCATCAGTCAATGTGTTAAGTAAAGCGATGTTAAAATTTTGAAAAAGAACTTAATAACTGCAAAAGTGTTACGCGGTAGTCGCGGTTTTTAATTAATTAATTTATTTTCTGTTGATAGCGCGGGACCAGTCTTAACTGGATCTTCTTCTAAGTTCTTTGAGTCATCGCGACACAAGTATTACAAAACCTCTTCAGCCTCAGACGTCAAAGTTAAAAAATACACGAAGTACAAAGCACAACGACTTTATTCAAACGGCATAATGAACACACAAATACAAAAGAAAATACAGGTTAACACAACAACTCACCAGAGGAGAAATAGGCCGAATCGGGCGCGAACCACGCTTTATGGTAGCGCAGCGCCCCCTCCCCATTGCTGCTGAGCGCATCCTCAACATCTTAAGTAGCGCAGTAGGCAATCCTTATCTTAGGCAACCAACTCAACAAAAAGAGAAAATGAAATTAGAGTTTGATGAAGTTTTTCAATGAGTGCTAGGTGGGTAATAAAGTTGGAGTCGTTGCTCCATCTTGTATGCCAGTTTAAAATGCGGCTGGCTCTTGGTAAATTCCATTTGGGGTTAGGAAATCGCAGACGATTTACAGTGTACATTCATTTAGGTAGCCTTGCACCGGAAAACTGTGCGAAATTTAGTGGCACTGCCGCTGCCGCCGCGTTTATCCTTTAACCGGGTCGCTAGGGTAATTTACATCCATTGTCTGTGCGCCACACACAAATTTCCCATCTAATGCACGCAATTTTACACGTGCAACGCGATTTAACCTCAATTTCTTTCCATTTGAATGCGTGTTGTATAGCTGGAAAATGCGAAGGGGAATCCATCAACCAGCTGGAAAATTCACATCAGGAGTCACGCTTTCGTTAATGCTTCGATAAAATGATATTGGTGTTTGGCACATGATTACTTGTCGTTTAAATTTAATTTTTGAATTAAAACTTCTTTATTTGATTAGAGGGTAAGCTGGTGAATGTGAGCTTATTTTAGACAGTGTGAATTTATGTATTGTTTCAACTTGACTGGTGCTATATTTTTAATTTTGCTCTTTTCAATTTAATCTTTTTATATCCTCCTTCAGAATGTCATAAGTCTTTACTCTATTTACTCGTATTCCCTCTAACAGATGTTGTTGAACGTCATGCTATTCTCGATTCTTGATGTCATGTCTTTAATTAAATGAAAATTGCACAATGTATGAAGAATATAGTGCTGTTTAATGGGCACTATAATGTACCTTAAGTGCTGAGTCGAGCGCAAGATTGCGCGCGTCATTATAATTCAATGCAGTTGAGCTCTCGGGCATATTACAGCTATTAGCAATTAGTATGTACGATGTGATCTGCCGTCGCTGGTACAGCCACCATCGCCGATGACGAGTAGCGCGGATGCTGTGACCGGCGCCGGCGCTCCGCGATTTTCCATTTGCGCGACGTAATTAATGAACTGACGGCGGGGGCGGTGGCGGCAACGCGCTTGTGCGACAGTTAAACGCGCCGAAGAGTGATATGCGCGACATCAAACTTTGTATCAGAGTGTCAATCTGTGCGCGCTCAAGAGGCACGTTTCGCCTCGTTTGTGATGGGGATTGATGTTAACAAAAGTTTAATGAATTTGTTTGCCTTCGGATTACATCTAGGCGTAATTCCTATGTATCATAAACAATAACATTTCCTCTGGAATTAGATTTAGAGAATTGTTTATTTCAACTTGTTTTTTTTTATGTAAATTTACGATGTTTGTTAAATATCATCATATTACTAGTATGATACACGACCTGTTTCGTCAGAAAGGGATATAATTCGATATGTACATTATGAACTATTCTGTATGCCTGTTAAGAGGACTTGAATGACTTGAATTAGTATGGTGCGTTAACAGTCACGCCGCTACCTGGTACCGCATCATACTAGGAATATGAAGGTATATATTATGATATTCCTTAAAATTCTGGCTATTTAATTATTTATTGATGCTCATTATATTATTTTATGTTCTTGTTATTACATACTTAGAGAAAATGATACAAAATTCCTTAATTAAATATTTAAAACAATATTTACTCGTTTAAATGCAAAATCTGTTAAATACAAAACCATGTTTAAAATGCGTGGCTTTCTTATAAAAGCATCACAATAAAATCCAAAAAACGTAAAAATATTAAATTGAATAAATTTAAAAAAGAAGAATAAAAGCAGTAGTAACTCTTTTTCTTCTTTTCATTGTTTTCTCTCATTGTCTGTAGCCACGACTGAAAATAATAAAGGCGCGGCGAAGCAACGATCGAAGCAATGAACGCTTTGAAAATGCTTGAAAGTCTCAAGACAAATGAAACGTAACTGTCGCTGCGTTTCTTCACTGGGTGACCGTGACAGGTTCAAGTCCTCTAGCCATTTGTCCTCTTAATACCATCCCGGCGCATTCACCATTGCTTGCACCCTTCGCCAATGCGATAAAAAAACATTTCGTTTGTCACGAAGCGACGGAAGTACCGCTTTAGATAATAGCGATAATAATGTCGCAATGTCGCGTTATTAAAACTAATACCCGTTAATGCTGGTGGTGGTACGCTTGTAAGCTATTAAAAATACAATGTTATTACTCGTACTAGATTTCACACTATACCTTGGAAAACAAGCGTGGAATTAGGAAATATTAACCGATGCTACGAGACGGGCGGCAAGCGATGCCTGCGCCTCCACCAAATCGTTGGCGTCGTTTTTAAATGATAAATCAGGGAGATGTGAGCACGAATCGGCGATATTACTAAAGTTTCATTAATCGCTTCCGATGTTATTTTGAAAAGGCCGACGCTAAAGTGCTACCAGAGCGCGTGTGCGAAACGAGGGCATTCATTGACCGAAAGACGGCTTTTCCATGTCGCCTCACAGGGTTTTATGGGAGGTCGATCGGTATGGGGGGGATGATGGGAATGAGGTGGAAGGAGGTGGAAGCTATTGAAATTGCTTCCGCACCAGCTGGGGAGATGTATATGCAATGCGTGCCTATCTACTATGCAATTCATTTTCGTTTTCAACTTTTACCATCAAATTTGATGACCTCTTTCCCTCCTTAGAAAATAGTCATTTTGATACATTGAGCTTTGAGATTTCTAGATTTTGAAACGTTTCGAAATATTGGATAAGTTGTAATACTTACAAAATGGTAATCAAAAAATACCTAATGGTTTATAATAATGTATACTAGGTTATCAAAGGGGCTTTGATATCGCCCCAAACACTGGTTAGATTGCAATTTTGATTAGACAACGACATTGATGATTATATCCTACATGTTGTATGATTACCTATTACAATCCTGTATCAATAAGCCACCTTTGATTATTAATAATCTATTATATTATGATTCCTATTAATAGCCCCTGTAACACGGTTAGCATAGTAACATATCAATATGCTCCCAATTATGAAATGCATATGTAATGTATAAAATTGTACAATGTATAATATCTTTGCTAATTTTTAGATATTTGTAGATACAAATAAACAGGTTGTTAACAGGGAACATCTTAAAATTTCGTTTTTTCTTTCATATAAACAAGATATATACATGGCTATATACACGTAGTGAAATATATGTTTAGCAGAAGTATAATGTTAACAGAACATCTTAAAATTACCAGTTTTCCTGTCATAATTTATTAGAATTTTGAAATCTTTCCGGTAATCTTCAAATGAAGATCTTCGAATGACGAAATGAATAATTATGTGGAACCATTAGAAACTATTTTTATGAGTGTTAATATTTTGCAATTATAATCGGTCGAAGTATTAATGTAAATTTTTAATCATTGAATTTAGTGTTAGCAGATGGGCGGTGACATAATCGCAGTAGTGAATGGAGCATAATCGGCTTAAATTGTGATTAGGAGACTCAAATATAAATTGAAAAAATACACTCTATTGAAGTGGAGTTTTCGCAGCTTAAATGATTATCTACTTGGACAAAATACGGAAGTTTAATGTTAGTGTTAGTTAGTTTCCAAATAAGAAACTTTCTGCTAAGACAGTGAATATAAAATCGAAACAATTTTATTTATGTCGCAAGATTTGACTAGTAAGACTTATAAAATCAAACTATTTAAGAGTTTCAATGTGAAATGAAATAAGGTTTTTCGTAAAAAACTTGCTTTTTCGTGCAGTTTAGTGCAGATTAAATATAATTTAATTCGGTTTTCACTTTGTGCAAGAAGAAAACATACTTTTTCTAATAGTACCTACCATACCGTAATTTACAGTTAACTACTTTAAGAAAGAAAAGAATAAATAGCCGTAAGGGACTTATTAGAGGAGTGGAACAAATCCGAAAGGAATCCATAGCTAGTAGCACGTACAATCCAAGGTACCAACTGATTCAGAACGTGAATCGTAGACCAGTGTATATCGATAAAAACAGTATGAGTGCGATGGACAAAAGAACAATGGCCCGGTCGAGATGCGGATCAGAGGAGCAAGGGAGGAAAGTATGGATGGGAAAAGAATGTGGGACGTGTGTGTTGAGTCAGGATGCATTGGATACTTGGGAGCATGTGGCGAGGGAATGTATGGCTTTAAATGAGAGAAGGAAAAATGAATATGTCTGGAAAGTCGGGAATGTCATAGAATGGCTGTGGGAAGGGTGGGGGGGGGGGAGAATGTGGCAATAATTAAGAAAATTATAAGAAAAAAAATCAGCGTAGAAGCGCAGTATCAATTGGTGGGTAGATAATTATATATGTAGATATTATGTATATGTAGATTCTCTGATAAAAATCACAAATAATTCATTATCAAATTGTTAATATGATATTTCAACGGCTGTGACTCCGCGATTATTATAAATGATTACCTGAGTTTTCACTGTGTATTAGCTGAAGATATGCTCTTTCTAGTAAAGAAATTACAGAAAAATCAAACGTACTGAAAATTCAATTACTTATTTTATGCCAAATAACCATGAGAGGTGCTAAACTTATTGTTATTTTTATTTCGATTATTGGAAGCCACATACCATGTATATTTATAATATTGTACGATTAATTTACCATATTACAGCAATAATTATTTTTTTAAAGTTTAATTCAACATTTATATCAACCAGAACTATCATAAAACTATTAATACCAATATTTTCAATACTTTCAACCAAAAATTTAACCAACAAATCACTTAAATCCCAACTGGCAAAGACCTGAAATTCCTACCTTCTGCTGCAGACCAATCCCAGGTTATATCACCGGCTTAGTCGTCAATCCTGTAAGTTATCAATATCGCGACACGAGCCGCTAGTTTTCCACCGTTCAATAGATTCCCATTGCGGCAGCCCTGGCACCTCATCTTAAGTTTCTACCTCGCACATCCTACGCCTGGCCGAAGTCGTGTTTTGGCACGCCGCCTATGCAAATGCGTTCGATGTTTGAGCCATCACAACGGCATATCCGCCTCATTTCATCTCCACAGCCTGATTTATGATGCCAACGTGACATTCGCCACCCTCATGACGCTACGCACCGTCGACGGCGTTTTGTAGAGACATCTACAACGGCGCCTCCACGACTCTTTCCATCGCGCGTTCCTTCAGCCGCGACATCATTTGTACAAATCTTATAAAATATTACATATTCATTACTAGTTTATACTCACCTTAAATGTCAAAACTTTGCGATAGCATGGAGAAAAATTACGAGGAAAGAGAAAACAAAAATCAAAAAAGGAAAGAGCGATAAATCAGAAAATCTTTCAGAAACAAAAACATTGAATTTATTACTTTTATTTATATATTTGTACATATAAACGACGGTTTAATTTATTATTATACATATGGTTTGAAGCATTTCATTTCCCCATTTGATATTTATGTATTTATATAGATTTACATTCAATTAAAACAGTAATTACAGTATTTCCTGTGATAACTGATATTCCGTATGTCCCACAGGTTTAATTCAATTAATTTGAATTAAAAAAAAACACAAATAAACTTGATATCATTATTACTAACAGTTATAAATATCTATGTTCTGTAATTACAAATCTGTCTTTTATTATCTATTCGCTAATTATCACAAGTAGATTCATTTCGTCTTAAAACATATATCAGTGTAGGTATAAATCTATAAGTCTCTAAAATGCATTGAAGATCTTTTCCGAAATAAATGAGTGTTACCGAGTCGGAAATTTTACCATAATTAAATACATTTAATACATGTATAGGAGTCCATTGAGATCACACATATTTTTACGTTGATTTCATGCCTAGAATTATAATTTTTAGAAGATACAGATTCGAATCACAGCATTTAAAACATATGTTTTAAAAATGTCTTAAAATTACTTTATACACATGTTATGCATAATTTATAGCAAGATATTTTATGTGCGGTATAATATTGTTATGGCACTGATTTCTTTTTTGCTACTCCCTGTATATATACTAATAATTACACGATTTGCTTGATTTTGAGCAAGTTAGGCTATAATAAGTGAGTTTCTCTAAGGATATGTTTTATATTTTGCTTTCTTTTTACTTGTCCTCGTTTCTGGTACATCCTGTGTGCATGGGAGGAGGCTTAAGTCGGGTTGAGTGCGGTTGCAGCGCACTCGCCTACAGCTATACGTCAAATGTTTGGGTCTTATTAGCGTTGGCGCGCTTTTTGTTGGTACTTACGGGTCATCTGTGTGGGCGCCATGTTGGGTTTCGATAACGACACAGGAGAACCTTTTTGAAGGCCTGTCTGAAGACCTTGTTAAAGATGGTGTAGAAAATGGGATTGACTAGTGAACTGGCGTAGCCTAGCCAGGTGACGAACTGGAAGACCCAGTTGTTTATATGACGTTCGCACTCGCCACATACTACAGGGAGGAGGTTAAGGACGAAAAAAGGGGCCCAGAGGATTACGAAGGTGAAGAAGACTACGCCTAGGACTTTGGTGGCTTTTTGTTCTAAGCGAATGATTCGACCATGTCGCGAGGAATTTCTGGAAATGACACTAGAGTTTCGACTGTGGTGGCTGCGAATTGTCGCAGCTCGAGTATGGTTCCCATTGTAACCACTATATCTTTGAATGAGGCATGGGGATGAAGGGTTTTTGTCTCTGGCGTTCATCCCACTATGCCCATTTTGTCGTAGAGTCGCCGACCTTCTAAGGAGTAGAGGTGTACGTGGACTATTCCCTGGGTTTGAAGCACTATTGATGGCTGACGTCCTGGTGCTTCCGAAACTTGACCCACGCCGACGGGTGCTCTCCCAGGTGACTACAATATTCGTGGGAGACGTATTGGCGGTGTGGCTACGGCGTGAAGTCATTAAAACTCTCTCCTCGTCATCGGCGTCGTCCTCGGAAGTGTTGATTTGACTATTGTTCTCGCTAGAGATGATTTTCACCTCGGCGGGCTTGGGCGTTGGTGATTTGTCATTACGCTTGAAGCCAAAGTAAGGACAGGTGCACGGGGGAGGCAGAGGTAGGGTACTTTCGCCGGAATCCTCTGTAGAACCATGAAAACTCGAACCTCGCCTACTCTTCCAGCGAGATGTAGGTAAGTCGTCTTGGGAATCGCGACGATCGCCCTCATGGAAGGTTGACGCACGTCGTCGACGGTTCCAAGGTGAGGTTGTCTCGGGAACGAGGAGGTGACTTCCTTCTTGACTATCCTTCTCCTTCTCTCTGTCCTTGTTGGAGCATCTAAATATTTTTTTGTAACAAACGCCTTTAAAATTGGAAATTTTGTTGAGGTAGAAGAAGAGGACGGTGGAACGCGGCAAACTTCAATTAGAAGATCTTTGTTTGCCTGCTTTATTGTATTTACATTTGCAGTGTTTGTCAACATGACGTGCGATAA
Organism: Weissflogia rhopalogaster; assembly: GCA_019419845.2. NCBI lineage: Eukaryota > Metazoa > Arthropoda > Insecta > Coleoptera > Staphylinidae > Weissflogia > Weissflogia rhopalogaster. Next base: position 35,382 of record WSZQ02126643.1, read on the forward strand.
AACCCGTATATTTCATGCTTATTAAATTGGAATTTCTGCGCGACATGCATTACGGGGCGTACGCCGAAACTAATCAAATGAGCAAAAAGTGGATATATTTGAACGCTCAGCCTGCGATTTCGTCAGACTGAGAGTAAATACACGCGTATATTGTGTGTGTTTGGCAAACAATGGCAGTGCAAAATGGTATATATCTGTATGCTTTGTGCATATCCGACAAATCCGCGGCGCATGATTGATGGCGAATTTGAAAATAATTCTGTCTGCCCGCCCCGATGACCGAATAATGTTGTTTTTATGGGTATGTCGTTGTCTGCAAATTCACTTTGGGCCTCAATTTTAACTCTACCTTGTTTGGCCATTCTCAAAGTTATCTTTACATCTCTACATCTGTCGCAAACTCTATACATCTGACGTTAAATCTATACTTCCAACGCTAAATCTATACATCTGTCGCAAAACTACACAACATCCTAACTTTCTATACTTTAATGGACTTTTAAACTCGGAAATGTCTTCGCTTTTCCTACCCTTTTCTTTATGTAGCTCGTCATTCACTTTAAGTCGAAGTGTCAACTGCTTAAATTTACATTTATTCAACATGCCTTCGACCTGGCAACGGAAAAAGTTTCGCCAACGTATTGAACGTTATTCAAAATATATCTATTCAGAGTCAAATTTCTCGTGACTGGAAAAATGTAATAAAGTTTCAACAAAAAAATGTTTTTGCGTCTACGCAACGCTTGAGATAACGAGCACGTCTACGAGAGACTCAACGCAAAAAGAGATCTCACGAAGCGCACAGCAGAGAAATTGCTTTCTTAATAATAATCTGCCTGGCGATCAAGTTGGCGCAATACGTTTAGCAACCAGCAGCTTGGCAAGTTGCGCTAACGATGCTCGGGCACTTGGAGCTCTCTAAGCTCGACCCTCCTCAGTTCCACCATGCTCGGATGCAATTTGACGAGGTGGATTATAATAAATTCTTAATTGCGTTATTCCTTAATAAGGATTTCCTGCAGGCAGGAAGAGTCAGTCTGTAGTTGGTAATCTGCCAGGAAATGCAAAAATGGCTAGCTAGGTTAATAATAAACAATTTCCATAGGGAGAAAGTTAATTATATTCGTATAATTTTCCCAGGATCATGTTTAATACAGATAAGCTTTTGAAACGTTGGACTTTTTGTCTTTTCAGTGTGTCTGTATGACATTTATAATGTTTTTGAAAAACTATGAATAGAAAACTATATCTGGTGTGACTTTAAATTTGTTTAAGAAATTTTAAAACGAAAATTATTCTTATACAAATTTGATGAACTGAATAGTATTAAAGTTATAAAAGTTTTAAAATTTGATATAAGTAATCAACCAGGTTTAAGCTATACTGCCTAACTTGAATTTAAAAAAAATGTATTTCGAAAACCAACAGTCTGATTGAATAGAAATTTTCAAAATACATTTTCATATTTTTACATGCATCTAGAAAATTTCAATAATCAAACTTAAAATTTCTGACTGTCTATTTCCTAAAGTTTAAGGATACCTTGGAGGGAAATAAATTATTTGGTCTGTTTGGGAAACTTTTGTGCTGGAGACTTACTTGTTGCTGGCGTGGACAGTTTCGCATTTGCGTTGTGCGTTGTCGCACATTCCGTCGCTTTTTCTTCCGCGTGAGCTGCGTAAACATCGGCCGGTCCCAGGGGACGCTACTGCCGCCGTTGATGCGGCGTTTCGTGCCTGCGTGGCCGCCTCCAATCCACGCGAGAGTTTCAGCATTTCGGCGCCGAATTGCCCGAGCGCTGACATGGTGCATGGCGACTCCGTCTCCTGGATCCATAGTTCGTGCGTGTCGATCGTGGTCAGCTCGGTGTCGGTGGAGGCGGCTGAATGACCTCCCACGCCGCCGCCACTGTGATGATGGTGCTGTGGTGTTGTGGGACCTCGGGGGGTTCGTGCCACACGGAGTAATTTACGCCATGTACATCTGCGATCTGCGGAAAGGGCAAGAACAACATATTCGGTTGTATTTATGATACCACTCGAGGGTCTAGGTCTAGGACTCTGATCTCGAATGTTTGGGATAGTAATGAGTTGGTTTAGGTGAAGTGGGCCGAGGGGATATTTTTGTTAAGCAAGGGCATAAAAATCAGGTTTTAAAGTTACTGTCGTTATTCCACCTTAGGGACATGGAGGAAGGGATGTAATTTAGAAATCTAATTTCAGTTTGAATGCTTTGGAGGTTGAGAGATTTGAAGGTTTGGACAGTTGGGTCATTCCGACCGGTGTTATTACGGAAAATTCCCATTTCCCGAATTTAATTCCTTTAGGGCCTCAATCTAACTAGATTATGACTAATCATTAATTTAATGTCACTTTCTAGGAATTTGAAAAGTCCTCAATTTTAGTAGTCTCAATGTAGTCCTCAAATTAGTAGTAGCCCTGACAATTAAAAAAATTACCAAGAGCAGTTGTAGTAGGTCCTCCCATCCATCCACTAGACCAATCTGGCGTTCCCAAGTTCTGTCTCTGTTCAGCCAGCAGACGCACTGTAAGTGCATAGGTGACCAGCATAACAATGAGTGGAATATAGAAGCAAATAATTGACCCGATGAACTTGTAGAGCGGATCGGGGATCTGGCATTCGCCGTCAATCAGCACCGAATCGTGGTTCTGCAAACACATATACACACATACGCCAATCAACTAAATGCCCTAATTACGAGGTCAGCGGGACATGAACTCGAGATCGTCCTCGTTCGAATTACAGAGCGGGACGTACTTTAGAATACATCAGGCTGAGGGGCAGGCTCATTGCGATACTCAGCAGCCAGACGAACACAATCTTGAGCGTGACTCGCCGCCGCGACTTGTTGCGGCCGAACTTCATTGGGTAACGTAGAGAGAGATAACGGTCAACACTAATCGTGCACAGATGCATGATGGATGCAGTGCAGAAGAGCACGTCCAAGCAGATCCACGCCAGGCAGTAAACGGATGGTAGAGGGAAGTGGCCTGGAATGAAAACACTATTATTAGATATTTTGTACATAGTTCGAAAAGTTTCCGTGCCGGAATGTAACACTTGGAGCCTTATTTATTAAAACCGACATTCATAGACGTTTCAATGTTAGTCTCTAAGTCTAGAAGGAATTGTACCCGGGAGTTCATCTAGGTGACGAACGTTGATGCGGAAGGCTCGAATGCTCGATTATGATCATGATTCTGAGATTTATATATTGACATGGAATGACATGGGTAAATGCACTTAATTTTTAAGTAGAAAGGCCACATGTTTATATATAGGACCTAAGGTTTTAATGGCCTTCAAATGTTCCAAGAAAAAGAAGAGATGTATGGACGTCTCATTAGGTATAGAAAGATTATCAAGTGTCAGACACTATTCGCATTTCAAATTTGAAAATCTGGTCTTTAGTAGTTTCCAGGGAATTACTACGAACACCTGTGTAAGTGATCCGTCGAATTTTTCCAATGGTCAACGCAGTATTATTACTCTTATGACAATATGATTTCTTAGCCTTAGACTAAAATGTTACCAAGAGTGTCAATTATTAATTAAACAGGCCAACATGTTTGTAAGTAGGATCTAAGGGCGTAAAGGATCTCAAATGCTTGGAAGAGGACAAGAAATGTTTCCTATCCTCATGATGTTAGGTTTACGAAGGTTAGCATTTGTTGTTTACTCAGATGCGCTTCGCTTCGCGCATGTGCACGCTGTCCTCAACATATTACAAACCCCTACCAAGCACCAAGAATCAAAATGCCGCACACCACACTTTACATACTGATTTTAAGCCTCAACCCGAGAAGGCGAGATGGCGTGGCCGATGGCACATTGTTGATAAACGAACCACGTCTCGCATAATAAATCTACTTATGCGCGTTGGGAACTCATTTGAGGGTAATTCGTATGACATTTAAGCGACGTTGGAGGAATTAGTAACAGCTCCAAGATGTCATGTCCTTCGGTCGAAGACAAAAGGAACGTGCCAGCGAATATTGTTGCGAGTTTCAGTCAATTTCGGCAAGCTGGGGGATTTTAATATTTGCAGGAATTTGAGGAATTCCGAGGCGATTTTCATAAAGAAAATGTTTTTGTTTTGAGGGCTCCGCGCTTAAAAGTTGTGCGTTTTCAGGGTGCAGCTAAACGATTAAGCGGTTTGCTTTCATCTGACTGATGGGAGAGCAGTGGGTCGCACTGGAAAGCAATGCGACATTAAAATTCCTATTTGTTTCGAAACATCTGGTCGGTTACTGCTGACTGAAGGAGGACGTGCAAGGAAGGAAATATTTTTGGAGATTAATTTCGACACTGTTTGAAGGGTGGTAGCAGATGGTGTTGCTCCCATGTTGTTCCCAAAATAACCTATTTCTAGCAAGCTAAGGAAGGGGATACTTATTTATATATCCAAAGAGGAAGTTCCTTAATTCTGTCTATTAAAGTCTAAGGATTTGAGTCTGAAAGCTGATTGTAGTTGTCTCAATAGAGGGAATTGGAAATAATTGATGCTGACCCAACTCAGGCTTGACGTCCTTCTATAGAAAGGTCAGTAATGTAGTATTTCTGTATAGACTTTCGACGGATTTGCTTTGAACCCATCGAAATTCGCGGAATTCTGTACTAATTGCTTTTGAAACATACAAATACATGCCTGCTACCTACATGTACATGAACTATCTACAGGGGATTTCACATACTTACAACGTCGATTAACCACTTTACTAGAGGTTAGAGATTGAAACTAAATTATCCAATAGAGTGTGATTTGTTAAAATATATTTGTATATCTACCAGATTGTACCCTATGGCAATTGGACTAATAATTTCTAAGGTTGAATGCATTCGGGGTCTAGTCCAATTTTGGTGTGGCCGGTAGTATTATGATGGAAGCATGCACTCGTCGAGGCGGTGGCGACGGCGGATCCGGCATCTAGAGAGTTGCAATGCCTGCGGATTACATGCTTCGAAAGCCGTCCACACAACAGTAATGCTCGAACGAGGAACGAATCATTTAATTGGACTAGATGCTCTCACTGCCAAGCCCCGTGGCACTCCACTCCGTTTTGAGGGAATTCCTCTTCGAGTAGCAAAATCTGACCCTGGATTTGATTATTCCATTTCAATTCCAACTGATGAGAGTGAACAACAAGTATTTCTCAACTATACAGGAGAAGTTAGAACAAACCTAAAATATGAGATCATTTCTGATACCTTAGTAATCGTATGAAAACTTTCACACCGTTTAAAATACCGATTTCCCGTTGTATTTAAACGCATTTTTAGCTGGATACAAGTCATTTGAGCATATTTAAATAGTTCTTATGTTATATCGTAGTGAAACGTTCTCATGATTTTCAGATATAGCATTCTAACATTTTAACCATTAATGATTCCGATCATTCGATGGGTTTCTGCGTATAAACACATCAGCAAATAATAATAATAATAATAAGATCTTTATTGGCATACTTCTGTCACAAATTTCCTCGAATTTCAGCTCCATTTTATAGCTCCACTAAATAAATACATAACAATACACTAAATATCTATAAATAAGTACCATAAGAAACTAACCAAACGTAAAAAAATTACAAATTTAATTGCCTTGACCCAAGTCTCCATCTCTTTATTGCCGAGCCTTCCTTCTTCTTTGTTTTTCCATCAGGATTACCGCTACCCTAGCCACCCCATCCCATCTCTCCTCCCTCTCAGACCTTCTGCCCAATCATTCCTACGCATTCCAACACTTTCTGTACCCTTTTAGATCACAATAACTAACATGATAAATTGCACCTGTATATTTAACGTTAAAATGTTTATGTTCATTGATCATAGAAATGCAGCGCTTTGTGCGAATGCCGTTTGCGCGCGACTTAAGCAAACTGTTGCTTTTGACGACACGGCGGAAAAGCACCGCCGAACGACGGGCGAAATAGAGCAAAAGACGGGCGCGCGGATGCGCTGTCGGCGACGCAAATTTCTCCCTTTCGCAAGCGTTTCCGGCGCTTTGTCGTGAATTGCGCGCACTCGACACACTGCAATTTGCAGCAACTAGCACTCGAAAAATATAATTTCGTTGTGTGCTTCAGTGCGCACAAGCAACGCGACAAAATTGCCAAAATGTGCAATATTGAAAAATTGCATTGAATAACTGACATTTATATCGATTTATGGGAGATCCGGACGCGTATATTTATGCCCTCTTCAATACCTCGCAGGTTTACAAATAAAATGATACAAACCACTCTAGCGAATAAATTCAATCAAAATGACACGATTTCGGAAACGCGTTTTTTTCGATTCAACTCTATGTGCTGCAATGAATGGAAATAATATTTCAGTAATATAAATATTTTTAAAGCTTATAATAATCACTGTAAAAATATGTTTTATAAACACACAAGATTAAGTTAATGATATTATTATAAAGTAATTAATTCCTATTTGAAGGCAAGAAAATTGGATAGCGGATGATAATATTTGTTTCCCTCACCAGAACTGTCAGTATCTCAGGTAAAAATAACAAATGAATCCACTTCGCATTTTAATATTAGCCCTATGTCAATTTAGCTAAAATTTATCTTGACAAAAAGGTAATATACTTGAGTTTAGATTGTTTTTTCAAAGATTTCAACATTTTCTACGTCCGTACAATGAATGTGGGCGTTTATAATGCTTCACAAAGGTCAACGACGATCGAACAACAAGGCGAGTTCGGTTCGACGCTAATTAAGACCCAATTTATTTGCAAATTGGATGCGAGTGGGAGACGGCTGCAGTAGATTCGTGCTCATAAGTCGTTCATTGATTAGTCGGGCAAAATGTTGGAGGCATCGTCATCGTCAATGCGAAAGGAAAAAGTTTGCAAGTCATTGGCAGGCGGATTGATTGCGAATGCCGAATGCGAATACCGACAAACTGATAATAAGAGGAAAAAATATTTGCGTAATCATTACTCTTAATCACAGCCATCGCTGCTGAGAAAGAGCTGAGAAAAAGTCGCTGAGCTCAACAAAATCTCGGGATTTTGCTAAGATTTATTAAAAAGTTTAAATTGCTATCAGGGCAGCAAGAAACGATCTGATAAAGTTTGAAAAAACGAATAATATCAGAAAAGAACTTAGATTAATCATTATTACGCGGGTTTTGTTGGTTAAATTGTAATGATTTAGTCATTATTTTTAATTAGCTTTTAAAACAGATGAAATCATTTGTTTTGTTGGGTTTTAGATTCAGTTCATGAAATGGTAATTTTAATTTTAAAGCTGGTAGCGTTAATTATTCAGGGTCTTTATTCTGTATATTTTTTATGTAATTAATTTGTTGCCTTTTGCCACGTGTTGCCTTTTATTTAATTCTTTTTGCCGGTTTTAATCTGTCTGTGGTTATTTGTGCCTCACGAGGGCATGTCACAAGTGTTCCTCATTGATTTGAATAATTCTTTTACATATTAGAGAGCAACTATTGCATGTATTTTTCATTGATTATCTAATACTCATATTAAAATTATTCATGTTAATGATCAATATTACCATATTTAGAATAATGCTAACTGCATGAATGGTACATTAATAGATAGGTTAGTTCTTCACCGCCAATAATAAGTAGTTGAAGTTTAAAATTCTTATACATATATCAAAATATTGTATATTTCATAATCTATTAAATTATACGTGGATTATTATCATTCTGTTGATGTACG
>WSZQ02126754.1:10149-33477 GCA_019419845.2 Weissflogia rhopalogaster
ACATCGGCATTACGTGGAGTAGAAAGCACTGATAATAGATGAGCTCAGTCTCATCATTGCAACTGGAACGAGATATATTCAACGTATATATTCAACGCACCAACTGTGTCGTATACCATGGATGTGAAACTGTAAATGTGTCGTGTGAGCGAAATACCAATAATGCAAGCGACGCAGGAGCATCGATAGCTGATAATATGTGCACATATTCACTGCGCGCTGTGACATCGTCGGCGAACGGGCCAGCCACATCGATGAAATCGAAATTTCTACATAAACACGCTAACGACATTGAAGACTCACATATAGGCATATACAATTTGTATAACTAATTCCACCGATATCACCATATCTCTGTTGATATTCTATTTACAGCGCAGCATTCATAATCATATGTTAAGGCCAAAAATATTAGAGACCATTCATTTCTGTGGCACTTGAAGTTCTACATGCTACATATTTTCGTATATGTCACAGTCATAGTTCATAGTATTACGTCAATAATAATTGCAATTATCACATGCAACCTTACGAACGCATGAGCGCTTCGAGGCCGCCGCGCAAACCACTGTCCCATGTTCATGATCACTCACAGTCAGGTACAATGTCAATTTGGTATTCACGCATTCTGTAAATTCAGCGCTGATTAGAATTTGAGCGAGTTATAATTATAATGCATAGCATGTTTGTCAATTGGCACTCTCAGTGCGTGTTGCAATAGCAACGCACACGTGCCGAATTCAATGTTGCAAAAAATGCTACGCTGAGATCTTTGATATTAATCGTTTTCTGATTTAATAGTTTCAAAAACACATCTAAAGCTTGAAAAAGGAAATCTAGTCATTACCAAGTTCAGCCATCCAGATAGAAATCTTGAATAAATGTATTATCCATATTTGGTGCCGATATTTATTTATTTTGTCGTATTGTAATATAACTCTTGGACATTTCAAGAATGGCAATTTAAGAATATGAAGCGGTCGTTTTCAACAAAGTTTAGAAAATGTGAGGCATTTGTTCATGAAGAATTTTATTGTTTTCAAAATGTTTATTATTTACTGTATATAAAGTGTATAAATCTGTATAATGTTAAATTTACATATGTTTAAGTAATTATTTTTCTTTATTTACAGTTCGCGCAAACGCCGTCCAAGCAACAGTCAGGACGATTCCAACCAGATGGAGGAATGTAACGCAGCGCTCGTCCTAATGAGTCTCTCGTGCTCGCCACATTCGTCAAATCTGAGCAGTAAGTATTGCGTTCGTGCGTGCGTTTAATGTCCATGAAGTTTGCAAGAGTTACAACGTAGGCCGTCGACATGCTGGAATCAATATGAGCCGACTAGACGGCCGTCGTCGTCGGTATTTGTGCGTCGTGATGTGGAGAGTGCGGTGCGACGCCCGCGATGCTTTTTCACCGGCGGGCGGGCGGGTTTAGTCGGCGGCGGCGGCGGTTTGGGGCAGACGTCTAGCCTGGGCCAAAAACCGCCAGACGAAACGCGGCCAGCAGGCGCAAAAGGCAACGAACCAGCCTCGACGCGGCAAGCCATTCGCTCTCGACTTGTCATGGTTTAACAATTGGTGAATTTTTTCTGAGGGGTGGAGTGAAGGAGGCGCCGAAAAGAGACCGTCGCAACTCTGGCCGGCGTACCGAAAAAAAAAACGATTCACGAACCTGTAATGAACGCACTTAATCGTGATAATAAAATGTAATTGTTTTTTAATCACCGACGTAATTCCCCGCCGGTCATGTGGCAAGATGGCGTTAAATATTTTCATTTTTAAGCGAAGAAAACACGATGAATGTTTTTATCGCATGGATCAGCGCGACGCACTCTCCTCACCTCAGTGTTGATGCGTGTGTAGGTAATGAGAGTCTAGACACCATTATAGCAAACAAATTTGATTTTCTGTACGAACTGCGCGCGTACGCAGAGTTAATAAACATATTCGACATTGTGAAATGCGGTAATAAACACGAACTCCCATGAGCGTACTCGTAAACGTACTTTAGTTGTTCGAATATTTTTATTTTTACAATTATAGATGATGTATTAATATTTCTCAATGCGTTCTATCCCCTACACTAATTTAATGACGCTGACGAGTAAATTGCTGATTATAAATTAACTTTACTTAAGTTTGGATTACATTTGATTTTGTAGTTTTAATTAATTTTAGGGTAAAATCATAGATATAAAGATATAAACTGATTGTGAGCATATTTATATAAGGCATAGAAGAAAGTCCAAAATGTTTGTAAATTAGTAGTAATTAAGTACATCAATTAATTTATTGGATTTTTCCTGAAAACATCCGGATAAACTATTAGACAAAATTAGGAGTGATGAACGAAGGGAAAGGCTTGAGGTGGACAGCATATTCATAGAACAGAGACAATTGGGGTGGTCTATTTTATAAACTGAAACTTAGAAATTACCGCAGCAGTCTACTCGAAATTTTGAAGAAATATTCTAGAATGGTTTAGCTATTGATTCAAAATATAAAAGGAACGATTTTTTAACGTAGGAATTAATGAATTATTTCGTTTATTTAAGCATTTAATAAATAAGTGTAAATGCTTTAAGAAGCTGCATATTAATATTTTTCAATACTTTCTGTACCAACTCAAAATCTCAATGAAGGGGGGTCTCCCTTAAAATTAGAATGTTTCGCAGTCCGCACAAATATGTGCGGCGGGCCACAAGTTCTTCATCCCAGATCTAGGCCATGACAATAATAAAAGGAAAAAATAAACCATGGAATACATTTTATACACCAATATGAGTAACATTTTTCTTGTAATTTACACGAAACTTTAGATCACACCCTGTATTTTCATACGAAATAATGAAAGCAATTACGCGGTTCGTAAGCAAAAATTTCTGGGCCCGTTATTAGGCTAGTAGGTCATGAATCACTGAATAGTTTTCGTTTTCGGCGGCCGTACAAACCGACTGACTGCAAGTGCTCGTCGCGCTCACCAGCGTCGCACAAGAAATAAACTATAACGGTTTATTGCTAACCGTTAACACTTACACACAGCGCGCATTGCAATAAACTTTGCCGCGATTCGGTTGCAGCGAGCGCACGGTCACTGCAATCGCAATTGCGTTATGAATGCGACGGGCATTCATAATTTTGCGTTTCTTTCTGCACGCCTTGCGTAATTGTGTGCTACATTGACTTGTGCTGCAGTGCTGCAATGTTCCATTGCAATTACGCAAGTGACGAGTGAGGACGTAGACGCATTGCATGCATTGTGAATCATCACTGCGGTGTGATTTGTATAGTCTACATTCAGATATGTTAAGTTTTTGCAAGGATTATTTTTTTGTAATGCGTCTGTGATGGCCCCTTTTTTGCAGACATGTCGTGGGCGGGCACGTCGCCGGGCAGCAGCAGCGGGAGCAGCGCGTCATCATCGTGGCGCGCATCCCCGTCGCCCTCGCCGAGCGAGACGGGGTGTTATCCGACGGCGGCGGTGCCACTGTCCTCCAGCACCGGGTCGGATGAGGGCATCGTCTTGGATTATCCGGATGATATGCCAAGAAAGAAGAAGGTAAGTCAAACATATGAGAAGTCAGATATGATTTATTATAGAAATGTAAAAATGAAGAATATCGAAAGTTACAGGAGAGAATAGATGCTTATAGTATTTAAAAAAAACCAAATCAATCCAACTCAATTTTGCATAATTAATTGAGATTTTTTACCAACTTAACCATGTTTGACTGGTTTCCAATGAAGTTGAAGGATTTACAGGTTAGAAGAACTTCAACTATGAGATATATAAAACTATATAAAACAAATCTGCTTACTAAAATCGAAGAAATACATCAAATAATATTGTTATTATTATTTGATTTGTATTATAATTTCAGGTATTATGTATGTTCTGTTGTTTTTAAATGAATGTATGATTAAGATTGGAATTTTGACTGATTATTGCGATTGTTAAAATGTTTGCAAACGAGTGAAGTGAAACAAGACTACGCGGATATAAAAGAAATCTTATTGCCTTGGTTTTTTGGTTCCTCATCAATATATGCTAAAATATTTGGAATATTAATAGTTTGAAATTCTTACATTAACTCAGCACATTTTCTCGAATGTTGTGTTCCCTATTATGAAAATACTACTGGACCGATTTGGCTAAAGGACCACTTATTTTATAGTTAATTAAATTCTCTGAAATATGACGTCAGTTGTTTTTGAAAAAAAAAAAGTATTTACATGCTTATTCATACTTTAAAGCTGATATTGTGTGAGAATAATGCTCTTTAAATTTAAAACTGTATCAAACATGGAATTTATCTTTTCTTGAAAATACTCGACTTTGCAAAAACTTTTTGGTTTTCCGTTTCCGTAAAATTGAGCAACTCAAAAAACTGTTTATACATAAAATGTCATCAAAGCATTTCTAGTTATTACTTTATTTTTATATTACTTTGGAAATTTAAAAGAAAATTGTCTAATAAATATAATTTATATTTGAAATTTCGAAAATATCGCCGCGATAAAAAAAGTAACAACATAAAAAAGATCTATTATTATTTTGTCATTATAAATTCAGTTGCATATCACGAAAAATCACATTTAATTTTGACTATATTTATAAGCAAATCAGGAAATAAAGCAAGTTTTTAACAAACAAAAAAGTCTTCGCAACAAAACCAATAATATTTATGCTTAACCTACGACTGCAAAAGCGAAAGTAAAGCGCGACTTTGGCATTTACTAGCATTTACAAAATCGAGGTTCCTTTTTCGTTGGCTCGAAAATGACAGTCGAAGGTCGTTCGCGTGAAGAGTGCCACTAACGAAATTTCTCTTTTTTCTGCGCGTTGCACAAATCGTCCCGAAAACACGCTAACCATCACTTGAATGCTGAACGACGAATGTGGCAATTGCTGGCGCTGCCGCCACCGGCTGCTATTGGCCGGCAATCACAATCTCAGTCATACGTGCATAACACTTTCGAAAATGCAGCCAAGTGTGGTGCTATGGCTTTAATTGGTAGTTAAACGTGGTGTGACGAAATTTATATGTGATCAGCACACCGTATTTTGCATTCACTCAAATTTTGCATAAATATCCGCTGAACCGGCGTCATTTATTTATTTCGTGGACCCAGTTTTGCGAGTTTTTTGTTATTATCTAATTTTGTAATTATCCACAGTTGACTTGGCGCAAGTGAAAGTTGCCTTTGGGGAGCCTTTCTATTTTGAAAACATTCAGGAAACCACAAGCTTTAATTGATTATATATCTTTTGAGCGTTACAACTTTTTCAAAGATTGAGAGTTGAAAAGTATTCTGTCCGAAGAGAAGTGGTGCTTACATCTAGGTCTGTTTCGCTATCTTCTTTTAGGTTTCATAAAGTATTGTTGTTAAGTTATTGCTAGACACAATATTCTATTATGAAGTAAAATATTTTTGCAGGCATTGATTTTAAGATTAATAATGTTAACTCATAAAAATTAATTGTTTTTAACTAAAAATGCCCAAGGAAAGGCCAATGCCAAAGGAAAGGGTGGTGGTGGAGATGCAGCACCACGAGTATTTCTTTCTGTGGTGCAATCCAAATTACTATACACGGCATCTGCCTGGTTGCTGGGACATATCGCGAAGTCCAACAGGACTAAGCTGCTTTTGTCCTCTATGGAGCATACGACGCTTGGACATGCTAAGAGTTGCACAATGCGAAATTCCCATGCCCGAACAACTGAGCGTCAGGGAGATGGCCTGCAGACATTTATGGACATCGGTCTCCTTTTGTAAAAAAAGTCCTCAAACCGAAGGAATGAACTCCAGACAAGCGGGTTAGGGGAGCACACCTCGAAGAAATGGTTCTGTAGCTGTGCCGAGGAGTATCAACTTTTAATCTCTGTGTAGCGCTAAGAGTTCTATAAAAGTAGCAGCTCCCCTTTCAATGGGTCACTTGCTCCAGCAATGCCCATTAAAAAACTATAAAATTATCAAAAGTAAACATAATTTACATACAACTAATGGTAAGCGAACGGCAAGCTAATTTGCATACGTGCTCACCTCGATTTTCACACATTTATGTAAATATATTAATATTTAAGTTGTGCTGTTTTTTGTGTATATTTCTCGTTAGCCAGTGCTGCCAAGTCGCGCTATGTTGAGCTAGGTTACGTATCCTCGACGACTATTTTTTTTGGCTGCACAGTTACATAATACAGTGGGCAAAATACAAGCGTAAAAAATCGCGCACTCACTTCCTGCGCGCGGAGTCGCGAAATTGCCGGCTGCCTATTAGTTTTCAAGGTGGGCTGTGTGTTTGTGACACCCAGCCTAAAATTAGCCAAATGGGTTAACGGGCGCTGGTGTAACGAGCAACAAGCTTCCATTGTTTCACTTCTTGTTTGTTGCGCCTTGCAGGCGCAGCGTGTGTATATGTTTTTCAGCGGCCTTGCAATTGTTGATGCGGTAAATGCGCAGGCCGCGCGGGGCCTAACCTTGCTCTTTCGTACGCTGTTCAATTTTCTAAATTGCATGGTAACAGCATTTTTGGCATTGCGTTGCATTCTAATTTCGCGCCAACCAAAACGTGAATAATTTGAGAGTGGGTATGAATGACCTCGTAAATTTCATATTCAATTATTTGGAGTTTATTTACGAGCTATTGTGATTTTATGTTACCATACGTTTTAAGGTTGTTTTTAAAGTTGATATAATGGGTATTCAGTTAGTGTATAATATCAAATAAGCTTAAATAATGTTAAATCATTTTATATGAAGATATGAATAGTCGCATATCAGTTAGATTGGGTTTTCTCAAAGACATCTGACAATTAGCTTTCTTACGTTGCTTTATATTTCCCTAGCACAAAACATTTTTTCTTACGCAGGAATGGAATAAAATATTTTATGCCCCCTTCCACGACTTTCAAAAAAAGGCATCGTATTCACTTGTAATAACTTTTCATATGCTGAAATCTAACAACAACGGACAAAATGATTGATCCCTTGACTTTCCGCAGGTTTCACTGTATTTCTGATATCGTTACCTGACACTTGAAGGGGAGAAGCTACTAAATAAAAGTAGGGACATTTTTTAAAAGGGCGGAACAGTTCCGAAGCGTTTGGTCACCTTATCTATAACTTTCATTTCTGAAGTAACAATTCTTACATTTCTTAACCAATGATTGCTAAACTCTTGACAAATCAAAGCTACATTGATATCAAAATATGATTCTGAGACTAATGTATTCCATGTTTAAGCATTTAATGTTGACATAGCTCAAATTTTCTTTATAGTTATTGTATTAGATATGCTCCTGGGTCCCCAAAACCCATGGGGAACCCTACTCACATTATATTTTCTATATACTTTGTTGTATTAGCAGGCCCTAGGTCTCCAATGCCCCCAGCAAGTGTGGGTCAATCTAAAACTTGCGTGGGTCAGAAATGGACACGTGACTCATAGGTCGCCATTACTGCACTAGACTAACAAATCGTATTACGAATTCTATCGTTATATATAAATTGTTGTGCCACGACATCGATTAACGATAATTGATTTGCCTGTAAATAGTAGGATTAATTAAATCGAGGGAAAACACCGGCCGGCAAATGTGGATCCGTCAATAAGCCTCGCTTTTGCTCCTTGCATTTTCAAGGCGAGGAAAAAAACCGCACGTGTATGTCCTGATTTCGCCAGCGCATTACACATTCACACGAGCGCAACAATGTCGGCCGGCGAACGGGAGCCTGGTGCGCTTCTGGGCTGCGCAGCGCTTAGTTGTGTTGGGCACGATGCAGTCGCCTGCGCCTTCAATGCCATCGCTGCCGCATTGGGCCGGCCGGCCGGGCACCGCCGACACGGCAGGCATCCAACCGCCGCCAGCCGACTCACCACACTCGCTGAAACACACATAGGCATATACCCAGCCTGCTATCATCAGCTGTGTGTGTTGTGGAAGTGCGCAACGTGCCGCCGAGTCAAGGCCAGAAACTCGCCAGCGCCTTTTATTGCGGATCCGACGTAATCGCAATGCACTACCACACAATTTGATCGAAAACAAACACTCCCTAGCTTGTAAGATACACATGATAATGATAATTTGTAACTAGCGGAGCGGTCATAGACAAGAAGTTTTAATATTCATGATAAAATTGTGAAGTACCTTACATTTCCCAATATCTTGTTGTGATTTGAATTAGAGTGCGAAAGCGAAAGGAAAATGTGTAGATTAGACATATAGATTAGAGCAAATGAGTGTGGAACAATGTCATTGTTCAGTTAATCAGAAATAACATAAATAACGATCGCGATCCTTTGTTCTATGCATATACGTTGAATGACAGGATAGTTCTCGAGTTCATAGAATCACAATAGTTGCACACGAACATTCTGCGAGGATATTTTGTAATGGTGTAAAAAAAGCAATTGCTATTCGCTCTCGATGTGTCCGTTGCATTACATAACCGCAAATAAACGCCAACGCCGCCGACGCGCAGGCGTCACATATTTCACACTCACACGCAACAACAAAGCGCTAACCTTGAAGCGCGTGCGCACGACAAGCGCGACTTGCAATTATGCCCATTAGGCGTGTGTACGATTTTGCTATTTTCCTGCATAAATATGGCTCGCGCACGTGAATCGCAAACATTACACATGGAATAATGCTTTGTTTATATTCAATTAAAACACGGTAGCACGTGTAGGTTATTTTTCACAACGTATAACTTATATAAGTACTTTGATATTTGGTTTGCAATAAATTAAGTCATGTAATTAATTTCTCTATGTTAAGATTCTCTAGGATTGTAGGTTAGATTATGTTAAATAGTATAGACGAAGAGCACGTAACTTTGTTAATGCCAATTAGAAATAAATATGAAGGAAGATAGGACTGAATAGTAGTTGAAATAAGTATGAATCAACAATGACGTCATTCGTCATGATCACTATACCAAGGTGTGGATGCTCGAAATAAAATTTCGTCAGGACATTCACCTTAACTTCCCCATACATAGCCGTGCGTCCACATAAAGAACAAATTGAAAATCTTTAAGGCATAGTGTAATCGTCCTAGTCGGACATGTCTATTACCAAGCCAAGCTGCCGGTTTATGTGGCAAGTGGTTTCATCGGTTGTAGACACCGGGCCTTGCACTCCGAAATAATTGTGCGATCGTGCGGTGATTGACACCGCCTAATATCCAATACCCCCAAACAACTTGTGCTTTTTGCTCCTCCAATTGCTTTTCCTCTATTTTGTGCTTGGCAATTTGAACTGGTTTCGTGGTAATCACTTTTTTGTTGAGGTTAATTCCGAATTGCCCGAAACGTTGAACTTGCTGGTGAACTTGGATTCGGTGATTTCGTGGAATTATAGCGAATGCCTGCGTCAATTTCCGAGGAAAATGTTTCCGACTTCCCCGAAGCGATGTGTACGGCGTTGTTTCATGCGAGACATCGATTTTCCACATAACCTCAACTCTGTCCTGAATTACGCGAACACGAAATAACTTTATGAAATATGTGGGAACATTCCGCGATTTCTTTGAGTCATTCATATCTAGAATAGGTTTTCCGCTGGGTTTGGTGATTATGTGATTAAGTGAGCTCAGTAATTACTCTATTAACAAGGAATGCTATTCAAGTTCAACAAACTCGTTAAAGATGATGTTGAAAATTGCACATTAAGTCGCACAATCGCGAAATTTATCGGGCTTTTGTATCTCAATATTTGTTGGGTCACCAGCCTTATCGTGGTAATTGATTATCGTTGTTTTTCTTCGTTGATAAGGTCAATCAAATGCGTGTGGCTTGGTTCTGGGTTTAGCAGATAAGTCTAGACTTTTGTAAATATTTGAGCATGATTGTGAGTAAATTGCTTAGCAGCGGCGGGTAGGTTAACCTAGTTTTAGTCGCCTTTTGTGATTTTGAGGTTACGCGTCTCGCGCACCGCGTTCTGTTCGTTTCGTCAACATCAACACGGACAACCGGGCTTGAGCATTGAACGGTGTTTTGCGTATGTTACGTTTATAAATAAGGCACGCAGCATTCTGGAGCAGGTCCAATTGGATCGGGCGCGTTTTAATGCGCTATTACAGCATTACTTATACATTCACCGGGCTCAGCAAACAATATTTTCGTCTGCGACGCGATGGCTGACATAATAGAGTACCAACCACCAGGACAACACTAGTGCTTCGGGACATTTGAAACGTAATAGGTTATAAATAAACGATGTTTTGGGGAAAATTCATATCGAGCACGGAATAATTTAAACGGTGCCTTCAGAAAATAATCACTCAAGTTTAAATTATTTTGTGTTATTTATAATTATTATTAGCATTTTGACAAATATACTGTCATAAAGTACTTAAGTAATTTTAAACTGGGCGGGAGGCGAGCTGCCTTAAAAACTGATTACTTTCGAAATTATGTAGCCTATTGAATACATCCCAGATATAAATAGTCGGGAGCAGTTTCAAGGAAAATACTGCACAAGGACAAAGAAAAACGGCTTGTGCTGCTTTGGCAAATCCGTAATGACCGAAGCCAACTTGGTGCTGGTGGATGTATGAGTGTGTAATCTAGAGTGATGTGTCATGCTTCCGGGTTGTGGTGGCGGCAATGCAGTGCTGATCGGAGGGATGCGACGCGGGGGCGGCATGCACGTGGCGCCGACGTTTGTATATAAACATATTGATCCCCCGGCCGGCGAACGGGCGGCGCGTGTGCCAACCTCGGCACTAGTCGGTGGCCCCGGCACCGCCACCACCACCACTACACCACCATACGCCGCCTCCGATGTGACGTCATGCCCTAGTTTACGCTTGGTGGCAGCTTGGCGGCGGTGTGCGCGACAAGGACGACTAGCAAGCCGAACACGACCGTGGCCTACGCTCGCGCGCGTCCCGCATTCTAGGTCTCTTCTACGCTTATCACCCACCCACGCCGCGGTCGAATGCCGCCCCGTCGCCATCGACAAGTCTTTGTGTGTGACGGTGCTGGTGGCGGCGCGTGGCATGGCCTGCATCATTCAATATGATGCAGGGGTGAAAATGTGGATAAAATTCTCACTAAAAAATAGATGACTATTACAGGTTTACATCTAGTTGTTTCTAACAACATTCAAAGATTAGGTTCGGTAAATCTTGCTGAAAATCTGATCGATTAATTGTAAGTGTAGTTTGAACAATTACTGAAATTATTCCCGGAAGTAAGCTGAATTTGCGTGATGCGAGGTCGTTCAATAACACACTGATCATTACATTGGAAATTCGTGTGTGGATCACATTATGAAAATAGCTGAGCTTGGAGGGATTGCGGTGTGTTTGAAAGTTAATATCGATACACAATTGTATCAAATATGTATATGAGACGTATAACAAAGAATTATTTCCTTAGCTTTGCACTAACCCATACGTATGCACATCAATGTCAATAACCTCGGCGCCACCCAACAGAGAGACATTATCATATTTATAATTGACTGTTGATTCTTTTGTCTACGGCTACTCGTGTTTGTGCATTCCCGGCGTTTTTTTTCGGTGGCTTTTCTTTCACCTCGTTTCGTCGCCTCAACCGCGGTCGCGCTTCTATTTCCTCTATTATTATTGCGCCTTTGTTTGCTCAAGCGCGGTTTGCAGCAGTGGGGTCTTTGCATCCGCATGGCGCTTCTGCCACTCGATGCGCGAAATTATAGACGTGGTGCATAAATTTACTAGTGCACTGCGAATATTATTTCGTATAATATATATATATGCGAAGACTCGAGAAAAGTTGCCTTTTATAAAAAGTCAACTCTTAAATAATATATTATTTAAATTACCTCAGCACCACCAAGTTATATACAATTTGTTTATGAAAATATATGGTTTAAATTATACTCTCGGAAGTGCATAATTAAATCATCGCGCTTTGACAGGTAATAGTTTGGATTCGTTGTGATGGCTATTGTATTAGGTTGTACACAAAAATAGGGAATAAATCGAAGTATTCCGAATTTGGCCGAAGCCTCACAGTGGTTCGTTTTAGGTCAACGCTGTGCCAAAATCGTGTTGCTGTTATCGCCGCGTCTCACTCGCACTGGCCGCCCCTCAGATCGATAGCTCTCACGTAAACAAAGGCATGCCATGCGGCGTAGTCATGACAACTGCGCAACATTACAGCGCTATTACCAGCGAAAGGGGGGGCAGCGCATCCGGGTGTGTTTCACACTCTACCTGGTCAGGGAAAATCTACAACGGCAAAAAAACGATATCGCTTCGGCAGACTGTGTGCAGGCTTGAGATACCATGAAAGACTGCATCAAGAAGTTGGTAAAAGACCACTGAAATATGTACGTGTCACGGGTCTGAAGCGACGCAAGAGACGCAGCCAGTGTTTGGCTGCATATACGTACGCACGCGGTCACGAATGCAACAGCCCGCGCTGCAGTTGTTGCTGTTGCGAGGACGTTGCCCCCAATGTTTACATCGTGCACGGCGTGTACGCTTTTAATGCACGCAGACACACACACAGCGCTTCGGAGGACAGACACTACCAGGAGAGTTAGCTTGCGCAGACATTTCTCGATGATCACAGCCGCGCGGCGGTGGTCGTGCGTACGATCACGAACCCAGAAGATGATGCTGATGCCCGCGTACCGGAGGAAGGACAACCTAGGTGTGTGCCCTCCTTGTCGCCGGCTTGAATTTAGCAATGTCTGAATCGTCTTCCATCTCTGCAGTCTGCGCTTCCATGGGGAAACAAAAGCTGTTTGCAACGTTGCCAACGTGACTCTTCGAGTACCTGCACATCTAAGCAACTTTTCTGAAAGGGATGAGCATATACTCGTCATCGCTGAACCTTTATCTACTTTATAATCTCGTATTAGACACAGTGGACATGGGACGGGGCACGTAGATCTATGCCGTCTGGCAGTTGTTCCTCTCCTAGGAACGACGCGATCTATCAAAGTGCGCCCGCTAGTATGCTGCGTCGTTTATGCTTGTGAGCAGTACAATGAACTTTTGGGAAGATTCAACAGGTAGCCGGGGGATCATCGTCGCTTCTTCATGGCATTGACGCGGGTTTCGTCTTCGTGCTCTTTCTCTACCTTGGTAGGCGGAGGCGCCATTGGACCGAGCTAGATGTAGTTAGAGCAAGTCGTTGGCTCAGTCTTCTGCTGTGCTTAAAATATGCCGAGCGCATTGCACCAGGGGGTGGAGGAGGACGGTGAAAAGGGAAAGTTCAGTACTCGTCATTTGACTAGCGTTGGTTGCTGCCTTGTAGATGATCGCACATCTTCACGCACAAACTGGTCGGATAGATCGGTGGTTGGATAGATGGATCCAGGGATCGGTCGAATAGTTCATGAATATTTGCCACGGGTATTTCATACTTTTATGCCATTTGCAATGCCACACAATTTAGTTGATTTGTTATTTAATGAATGGGGTGAATAAAATAAAGGTCATTTATATTTATGTCTGACTATAAGTCGAAAGTTTAATCGAAGTTTTACCTAAATATGATTGGATGGTTAAACAATTCAAGAAAAACAGGTATGTTTTATGATAGTAACAATTTAAGAGTAAAATTAGAAATAACTCCGTTTGAAAATTTCTTTTATTTCGTTTATATGGTCATAAAATGTTTTTACAAAAACTCCAATTGGAATTTTTGGAAAAGAAACCAATGAAAACGAATCGGTCAAAGTGAGCTATCCTATAATTTTCGCTGGCTGCTAGGCAACAGACGAGGGGAGCGAACACCACACCAGAAAATGCACTTGACGAAAGCCGGTGTTTCGTCTCGGTGAGGTTGGTTGGTCGGGTATGGGGAGGCGCGGTTTTACCGATCAACTTGTTTGCAACTTGTGGGGAACGGCTCGCTGCGCATCTGCGAGTGTGAGAGAAACGGCAAGCAAACAACGAACAGCTGATTACGTTGAACCCGACGAGGAACTCTCCCACTGCGCGACGGTGTGCGTTCGACGCGGAATTGTGATTGTGGATTTGCTTTTTGGAGTTGTCTCTCAACAATTTGAGGAACGAAAAGGAACAAGGGGAGATACAAACACAATGCGAATAACTTAAACAATGTAATCATATTGTCAGCTGTTTAATATTTTAGTAATATTTAGGTTGAATCACATTTGTGGCTAGTTTTAATTAAAATGCAGAAAATGCACTAATTCCAGTTTTGTGGTTTACATTCTTCTATTATTTGTTCGAAAAATCAAACATGGATTGTCAAACAAGTTTCGATGTTTTAAGCAAAGTTTAAATATTTATAGGTGATTTTAAAGTAGCTATATTTATCTAATTAGATAAATATAGCTATTAACACATTTGTATAATCAACTTTGAAATATGGTTCTTTATGTTAATTAGAGTAGTTTATGATAGTTATAAAACGCAATGAGATAAGCGATGAATTGGGGAGTAAACTGGTGAACGCAATCCGATAGGCTTTTTTGTTTTCGTGCTTTTAATCGCTTTGATGATTTCTTTTTAATTTCTGTGGCGTTTGCCCGAATCGCGCCAGCGTTGTACATGCGGTTGACTTGCGTTGAGCGCACCAATCGCACCATCTACCTTGTCATGAATAATAAGAAAACAGCGAACGTAATGCGAAATTATTTTCTTTTAGTGTCAGGATGTGCTGTGATATTTCATAAATGCCAATGAAGCTGTTTATGCATATCAAAGGACTCATTGACTACTGTTACATATCCGTCTATAACAAGTTACCAACATTGAAGTTTATAGTGCCAGAATACACTGAATATGATTGATCAGCATTAGAATATATCAGAAAATGTATATCACAAATATCTCAACCATAATTAGTTTTACTTCAGTCGTGTGGTCACACTGACATTTTTTATTTCTTTGTTTCAGCCGGTTTCTTGCACATCCTATCAGTGCCAATGGAAGACATGCAATTTCATGACGCACAATGAGGAATACATAAAAGAACACATCCGTACGGAGCATCCAGTGTAAGTATTCAACATTTTCATAGTCGCATAGAATGGAATATTTGGGGAGTATCATTGTAAATTTCAAAATTATATAGAAAAATCATTAAAGCTGAGAACAAATTAAAAACAAATTAAAATATGTTGTTCTTTCAATGATTGTATATAAAATAACATACCATTAAAATTATTTGCCAAATAGCATGTCGATGTGTAATAACGATACAACCGATTGAGTGACATTGCGTTGATGCGAATACCAAGGCTAGCCACTAACCTTGTAACGAACGGTACATTATATTCGTAGCCGCTATTCAATGCGTGCCAGTCCCGAAACAAAAATAATTTCACATTTTTTTAGTGTACGTTTAAATTTGTTCCCAACGGCTTTGCGTTTGTAGCAAGCACATAGCAACAACGGCGTAATATAAACAGACTTGTTCATTATTGTAGGCTCGCTGGTGAGGAGGAATTTTATTACAACGACGTCGTGGAAACGACCAAGCCGCAATTGACGGTCACACCGCAGCCGTCGCCGCCACCGGCCTCGCTCCACCTTCAACAACAGCCCATGCATCCCATAGTGCCGCCTCCATCGATGATCATCCAACAGCCGCAGCCGACGCTTTCGCACCGTGATATGGCACGCCCACCCCATGAAGATCCTGAATACCAACGGCAAATTGTTGGCAACTTCCGTCAACAAATGATCTACTCGGGGCCAATCGCTATTCCCCAGTCGCCGCACAAGCTGATGAAGCTATCGCCGCGACCGCACAGCCCCAAGATGCCGGTGTCGCCGAGGCGCGTACGTGGCGAAAACAAAAAGTGTCGCAAGGTGTACGGCATGGAGCACCGCGAGCAATGGTGCACGCAGTGCAAGTGGAAGAAGGCATGTACGCGCTTCGGTGACTGAGTGCCCGCCGGTGCCGCCGCAGCGATCGGCGTGCATTCAATGTCACAGCAAAAGCCGCCGCCGTTACTCCATACTACGCAAAAGACTGCCATTCGCATACTGGTGCAGCGCACCACCCTGCAAGTGCTGCCATCTGTCAATGGGCAGCTGTAAACGCGGACAAACAACACATACGTGATTCGAAACCGTACTGATTGAGAAACAAAGTGTTTATTTTTCAAGGGAACCGGACTTTTCTAATGGCTCAAACCAGCATACTGATGTCAAGTCGTCGGCTTGCTGGTTTCTGTTCCCAAAAATGCATTTGTGCATGCGTAAAAACACCCAAGAAAAACACAATCGTTGCTAGTCGTAAAACTAAAAAAACAATAATATTTCAAAGAAATGAATGCAAACGAGTGCAAATATTATATGTTAAAGTTTTACAGGAATTTAAGATAATGTTATAAAAACAAAAAAAGCTGTAATGTCGATACTACGAGTAAGAAATTGGTCTGCAGATGGCGCCGTGCGCATAAAATGGCGGCTTGTGCCGCCATTGCAACCAATCGTAGGCCGTATTCCAAATTTGGATTGATTTAACCTAGAACAGGATTGGCCAGAATGAAAAACATTTCGAAATCCACCAAAATTGTCCTAAAACTGAATTCGAGACTCGAGAGATCATCAACTGACTTTGCGATAACTGCCAAGAACAAAATTTTCTACCGATATTAATTTAACAAGATAATGAGAAATTTAACGAGCGAGATAAAAAAATCTTGTAGTTTCGTCAGCTTTTGCTGCAAAACAAAATCGGATTATAGATTTTGTGAAAATCGATCGACGACTATATAGACAACGTATATACTGCATAGTTCTAAGTAACATGAATATTAACACATCTAGAGACGCGTTAAAACTCGTTTAAAACAATTATTTTACTGATTTACATTATAAAGAGATATATTTATAACTTATAATATACATATTACCATGTTTTAGATCTCAGACACGTAATAAGAGTACAATATTTTTAATTATTAATATTTAACTTCGGCGACGATCGAGAATTATGTACTTGTTGCATAGTATATCTATATACATATATTATATATATACATAAATACATCTATGAGATATAAATCTATACGAAAGAAATGGTTTACGATTTAAACGGTGGTTAATAAGCAAATTAATTGATAACAGAGTGCGCGGTTAATGCAAAATATGTGTATTGAACGTAATATGCGTAAGTCTATCCGTTTCGTTTCTGATTTTTATAAAGTGTATCCTGTACATAACCTCAAAACGGACAACTATTATACATAACCTACAAATGAAAAACTAAATAGACACGCAAACGTGTTGGAATAAATGTACACTACGCGATAAATTTATAGATGTTTATTCGTAATTGTCGTCTGCAGTTAAACTATATACTATACGTTTGGAGATATTTCAGCGGCATGCAACAGGTGCTGCGTGAAAGTCCGCTGAATCATACAAAAAATGAACATCAACATATTCATTCATAAAACGATGCGAAATTTCGGTATACTCGGTTTGAAATTCTTGGCGAATGTTTAGAAAATTTGCAAATATAAATATGCATCAAATCGTAAATACGTATAACATGCTTTTGTTAGCAGTATTTTAAGACGGGCGTTGAACTATAAGTAAAAATATCGAACTATTTGGAGGACAGTAATGAAGTTTATTCGTTATCGAAACCCGATTGCAGATTATCAAGCGAGTGCGTGCAATTTTTAAGGTTTATATTCGTAAACGTGTGAATGTGATAAGCGCTAATCGATAAGCGATGTGAAACAAGATTGAGCATAACCTCAACAAACTGTTGCGGTATTGAGAGATATAAAATGGCGGTACATTATTCAAAAGATGTAAACGATACACATGCATATTGTAGCGGTATTTGCGGACTATTTATTCGGGGGAGACTGACAATTGAGTAGGTTGCTAACTGACTGAAAACTTGAGAAATCGACACACGTTATTTACGCATCAGTTATGCCATATTTACGAGTATTTCAAATACGATTGGCCATATTTGACGTTTGCGAATCGATATTAATAACCTGATAGAGGAAGCGCAACGTCGGGTGCATGCCTGTCGTCCATCTTGTCAATTTTACTGCATAACCAAACTTTTAAGACAACAAATCGAGAACGAGGAGGAGATGAAATCCCAAAAAGAAACCAACCAAATATTTACACAGAAAACCAACGCTGATCTAAAATACAATACACAACATAGACTAACTAATAATTCTACATACCATTTTTTACCACGTAAGTGAAAACACAAGTTTGAAAGCATATTACCTACAGCTGTATCTGTTATCAATTATTCTCAAGGCATTGCATCTCAAGAGATGACGCGTGAGGTTAGGTCGTTTTTATTGTATTATATACGTTCATAAAAAGTAATTTATTTCATTCTTTACCCTTGAGCCTTAAGTAATTTTACCACTACATTTTTTATGTATATTATTATTGCGTATTTGTATCAACGCGATAAGTTGCAATGAAATTATTTATGTAGATAGTAGTTAATTTTTTAATCATAAGAAAACTAGTTAATTGTCCCATGTTTACTCATTCACATAAGTCTTTCTTTGACATAACCTATTTGTGTTGCTATTTATCTCAAATCTATATAATTTGAGCGTATTTTTCGCTCGAGATTTAGTGCTACAAGATTACTTACAACTAGTGCATACTTGAGTAATATGATTATATTCAAATATCAAACATAGCGTATTACCAGATGGAATATATTTCGTTTACATGTATGATAAATATGTTATTACAAACATTTGAAAGTATTTTATAAAGATATGTTATTTAATTATACTTGCTTTGCGTTTATTTCTTCTTCCTCTTTTTAGTTTTGTGTTGGTTAAACCTTTGCTCTATATCTCTTTTAATAACGGCTATAATAATTTTCTCTTGATCACTAATGTGTTTACATATTATTCCACAGCCATTACAATAAAAACAACTCTGCCTTGATGTTATTGATTCCGGACTAAATACTCTTCATTTTCTCTTAAAATTGTTGATTGTTATTGATACAAACAAGATTGCAATGAAAGAAATATCTGTAACTCAAATAATTTTAAATTCGAAAATGTGACTATGAACTACAAAAATGTTTGAAAACATAATTGTAATATATGACTAAGTTCGTCAATTGCACAAAAGATTGAATTACAAATAAAATGCGTACGATATGGAGAAAAGATAAACGACGTTTAAATTAAGAATAATAATCATGTACATTCAACCTATGTATACATATGTTACAAACGTTTCTAGAATTTATGCGTAGTTAAGTCCCGGTAATTTTAAAGATCTTTTATATATGTATATCGAAATAACCGTCATTATAGAGCGGCGAAGGTTTTCAGAACATGTTCGAAGGGCGTATGAGATTTCACATTTTCCGCTTCGCAATATGTCTTTATTAGAATTTTGCTGACGTTGGATTAGTCAGTAACTTCGCCTGGCTAAATGAGGGAAGCGTATCAAAAACGTAAATATGATATATCTAATGAAGCATATTTAAACAAATGAATTAAAACTATCAGATTTGGTTACAAAGGTTAGGAAAATGATAAACGTCTATGAAATCTAACCTAAAATACAGAAGAAATATATAACTGAAAGATGTCTATGATACACATAAATAAAACGTACATTAATGAATGAATGAAAGGAAATACATATATTTAATAACTATAAAATAGTTTTTGTTCTTATTTTCCGCTTCCATAGTCGTGTCCCACTCACACGATTATTAATTATTCTTGCTAAGTTGTAGTGGTTAAGACGATAAGGTAAGTAATATCCGCGTCCTGTGACATTTCTAAAATGACCGTCTTTTTTGAATGTGTCCCAAGGAGGTCTTCTTTCCCACTTCTGAGGTATCGAATTGACAATTGACCGGTACCAAAAGGATCAACATCGAATAGAACGCCGATACTGTTGTCATCTCTACGCCATAGCGACCATAACCGTTAACACTCCGCTTCCAAACAATTTATTTTTTCTTTTGTCAAAATCTGGTAATCATTCCTAATAAGGAATTATACACGCCTGTAGAGGACCTGTATCATCTGCGCATGTGTGACTGTGTTGGGCGGGACCAATAATGGCTAATGGGGTACATTTGTCAATAAATGTATATAAGTAGCCAAAACATATTCTAATATTCAAACATTTCAATGAAACTTACATGAGTGGCATAAACAGTTAACAATACCTAATTCTATTTTGGAATTTATATTATAATTCCTTATCATCCTGCAATTGCAGACTAATATTACATGCTCCAAGTTGAGCCGCAAAATACTTATAAATATAAGGTATTTCAATTTGCGCCACAGAATCGCCAGCACCACATAACTGACACTTATCGTAACCCTCTGAATCCCCAGCCTTGTCCGCCTTCTTTGTCACTATTTTAACCAATCCAATTAAAGTGTTGCAATTTTTACAAATATGTGTCTGTAAACAAAATATATATTATTAATCACATTAAAATACAACTATCGAAATTATGATATAACTTACAGTTGCTTTATCAGTACAGTGAAATAGACGATCTTGCAGGAGGAACGGTGCCCCATGGCTGATCAATGAATCACGCTCCATCTCGCCGAAACGCACACCACCTCCACGTTTCCTACCCTTCAAAGGCTGACGCGTCAACACATCTGTCGGCCCTGTCGACCTCACTTGGTACTTATCGGACACCATGTGTCGTAAGCGTTGATAGTGCACCACTCCGATAAAGATACGCGCTTTCATCTCACGTCCATCGATACCCGAATACATAGATTCAGTACCGTAGTAATCATATCCACCAGCCTCTAGCAACCTTCCAAAGTAATCAATCGCGGTGTCTTCCTCGTCGAATTTGAACGGTGTTGCATCATGCACCAAGCCGTGTGTCGCACCAGATTTACCCGCCATAATTTCAATCATCATAGCAATGGTCATACGCGAGGGGAAACCATGAGGATTGAAGACGATATCCGGTACCAAGCCCGATTCTGTGAAGGGTAAATCAATCGATTGCCATTTTTGGGAGCAAATTCCTTTTTGTCCAGCGCGTGACGCAAATTTGTCTCCGACAGTTGGATTTCGCTAGTGTGTTTAGTGAAAATGTTCGTTTCAGTCAATGAAAATTAATAATGTGAAAAGAAGTAGCAACTTACAGGTACTCTATAGGTAAGACACGCAACTTGTGGCTTCTTTACGTTAAATTCGCCACACAGTCGCACACTATTTATATAGCATTCTTCCTTGGCTTTTGATTTTTGCACAATATATGAATTTTTATCAGCGTTATAAAAGCAGCAAATTGGTTCGTCCACATTAATAACTCGGCCAACATACGGGAGGCCATCGGTATCTAAGAATTCTTCTAATTCTGGATCCTGCGGATCTCGGCAAAAATACGAACCAGGCGTTTCAAGATCAATGAATTCCGATTTGTAGATGGAACCATGAGCTAAGCCTCTTTCGTATGATGATTTGTTAATTATCATGGCATCCTCCATGTCGTAGCCCTATTTAAATATGAAAACACCGACATTTATCAGTAAATGGTTTTATGCAAATCTGGCCTAATAGTAGTAGTAGTGGGCCAGGAATTACAAGTTCGTAAGATTTATACAGTTCGTTAAAAAGAGTATATCCACGGAGAGAAAGGATTCATCAATTGAATATTGCAAATAAATTGTTTAAAATATTTAGGAATGCTCACCGTATAACTAATAACAGCAACAATAGCATTTGTACCCATAGCAAAATCATCCAAACCTATATTATCATGATGTACTGGACGGAACAAGGGACTGGTGGGCGTCTGAAGCCGATACAATTTCGTCTCTGCCTGCAAATCCCACGTGTGACAGGGTGTGCCCATCGTTTGTTTACCCATCTGACACTGATACATGTTTCTTGGCGACTGATTACAATCTGGCATCGGAATCAAATGCGCTAAATTCGACATAAATCCCGTTTTGGATAACTCCATATGTGTGGTGCAGTCGTGAACTTCCTCTGCTCGTACTGCCACTTCCATATATACCTGTTCGAATGTGCCCACATACTCTATTTTATTCGCTCTCAAATTTAGTAAGGGTCGCATCATTCTTGCTGGGCCAGTGAAGAGAAAAATTCCGGGAAATTGTCCACGACTCTCCTTCTCTTTCACCAGAACAATTTCCGTATGTTCCGGTATTTCGTCGCCCATGATTTTCATCATTCTCAACGTTTCAGTCATTTCATCGGCACGATCTTTATCCACATACCCCATAACTTTCCCATTGAGAATCACAACATAGGCTTTCCTCTTGCATTTGTCAATAGTTTTCATTCCAAGATGTTCTAAAATCTGTGGGAACTTTTCAAGCTTCGATCCTTCTGGTTGCGTGGTAACAACACAATCTAAAGTTAAATGATTCAACAGACCACATGGTGCACCATCAGGGGTATGGACCGGACAGATAAATCCCCAAGCATCAGGCAGCAATTGACGTACTTCAGTTGTTCGCATTTCTTGGAAAAACGAACCACGATGTACTGCCTTGAAGTGGCTCATATATCGCATACGATTGATATTTTCCGGGACAATCGTGAGGCCCTTATCCTGCATCAATCCCAATCCACTCTGGGACGAAATATTGCCGGTGGCGAGGAAAGTCTCCATGGAACTCTCGAAGGTACCTGACATGCGTGCGCAATTTCTCATTTCGTCCACGTTCAGTTTGAAATAGGCATTTGCGGCCTTTTTTAGGATGACGGACTTTAGCACCGAGAGGAACGATTGCATTTTTTCTTTGAGTACGCTCAAATACAGATGACCACCGAGGAGTAATTCTTGCATCATCACGGAATCAACACCCTCGACAAGGCATTTATTCTCAGTGAAAACAAACAATTTCTGGCACATTAATACTAGCATGTCGAACTTGTCCATGTTTTCATCAAGATGGATCATCAGGCAACGTTTCAGTATGTAGTCGGAAATGTCAATATCAGACCACCAGGATGGACACTCGTAGAACTTAACTCGGAAAATTTTGCCCAAATGAGCTTGGCATTCTTCATGAGTGTGCAAATCTTGTTCATGCACCAAACGAATCATATTCTCAACACATGAAGTATAATGTAAATCATGTTCGTAGCCCTTGAGAAGACGCGTGTGAATGTATTTATCGGTGACATCACATAAGGCTTTGAGGATGAGTACCAAATGGGCATAGTAGAGAATTTTGCGGTGACTGAACATGACTTTTACAGTGCCATCATTTACGTAATGTAGAACATTATTCTGTTAAATTAAATATAACTGTTAAGGTAAATTACTATAAATATTGGTATATTGAAAATCGAGAATACCGATATAGATATATCGGTAAATCGTGCGACTTAACTATAC
>WSZQ02126754.1:33577-44945 GCA_019419845.2 Weissflogia rhopalogaster
TTACTATAAATATTGGTATATTGAAAATCGAGAATACCGATATAGATATATCGGTAAATCGTGCGACTTAACTATACCAATAAAGTACCTAAACATGTTGCGCAAAATAAATAAAAGAGATGAAATAACTTACCACACTAGTTTCATCTTCCTTCACACATCGTATGATAACACCCATTTCAGAAAATAATGGCCCTCGACTCTTCCAACCAGAACGTGTGATTGCAATTGGGAAATTCCTTCGAGTCATAAGTAAAATTCGCACAAGACGCTCCAGGCCTTTGATGATAAAGTAACCACCCCATTCTTGCTCGTGTTCACCATTACTAATCAACTCTGCAGGTGTCATCGAGGATAAATGGCATCGATTTGACTATATACAATAGATTTACTTATTTCAAGACAATGACTATTAATATAATACCACCAAATCGATTATAATTCGAATAATTAATCATTTTACCTTCATCATGATGGGTATTTCGCCGAAATCTTTAATAAATGTCTTTTGTTCAACACCATTGATACTCCACTGTAATTTGGCAACAAACCGTCCTTTGTATGTGCCATGCCTTTGCCGGCATTCCGAAGGCATAATTTGTTGTTTCCGCACGCCCGAAATACCCATTGGTACGAGTGAGGGCGATAAACTGGCATCAATAAACTCCACCTTAATTCTCTCATTATTGCTCGGAAGATCGAATTCAATTGGATCCAAGTCAGCAATAGCAAGTGCCAGGCCTTTATCAGAAATGAAATTAAATGAGGCAATGTGTGGCAATCCCAGCTGTTTCAAAATCTGTAAAGGTAAGAAATGGGTATTAATGCAATGTTTCATGCCATTTAAAACATTCAAATAGGTGTTTTATTTCATGTAGGAAGGTAAATACAGTGTTTCTTACAATATTTTGTTCCTTTGGTGGTTCTCCAAAATTGCTTTGAAGATTTTTTAGGGTTGGCTCAGTTAATAACTTCATTTTGTTTATGTTTCTCTATAATCAATTATTAAAGAAACAATTATTCTAATTATTAAATGAAGAAACCGTGACTACATTATGTCCCAATACCACGAGATTTGAAGCATGCTTTTTCTTAGGTTATGTATGCATATTTGGTTGCCTGATTAGCATTTTGAATTTAATTCACCAGCAAACAGCTTTAAATTAAACAACATATTGACTTTAAAGTTATATTTTATTATTATCAAATTATATAACAATAATTTCCGTAGCTATTATTTATTTCTTCATGAAGACTTTAGAGATATTTAAACAAAAATGACAAAGATTGTGCCAACCGAAAAAACCAAAATCCCTAGATTCAGTCAGTCTGTAACCGTCATTTGGGAAAATGACCATAAATTCGTAAATCGTGTTCACGTTACCAGCAGTAATCTGTGGTAATCAATAGTAATTTATGATTGCCAGCTAAAAACGTTGCAAAAAACGAAAAACGATATAGATTCCTGATTATAGTCATTTGTGAGGTAAGCCAATACAATTTTATCTGGGTTTTACTACAAATCAGTTAAGTTACATACTTACATCTGTCTTAAATTGAGTAGATGACAATTTCTTTCAGTTAGAAACTTTTAGTCTACATAACGTTAATACGTTCGATCTGCATTAATACAGATAATCATTTAAATCGGCATATATTCATAACAATGACTTTGCCTAAGAAAACATCGTATATTCGTGCAAGAGATAAGAGTCTAGCAACAATGGAAACTTTTAAAATTCGTCCGCTTGTGATCGGTAAGATGTCAATGATTCGCAGCTCTGGGGAATCAGAATTAGCTTATCCATTAGAAGATGACATACTGGAGAGGGAAGAAGAGACGGTAAGTGTTCGTGTCATTATGCATTTTATGACTTTCATTGGTCTTTATCTTTAGGGAAAGTTGGATGTCTATCTCAGAATGAAACGGTCTGAACACGATGATGGTCTCTATGAGATTTTAGGAAACACATTGATATGCAGTGTTCCTGATGATTCACAGGCTAGTAGAAATGTTAAAGACGGTGATCACCTCAATAGGATCTACACATTTACAAAAATATTCCCGTCAAACTCACTACAAACAGAGGTATTTGACAGTGTTGTTAGAAAGAAGGTATTCAAGTTTATAAATGGAGAGAACACAAATTTATTAACTTATGGGCCATCTGGTTCAGGCAAGTAAATGCATAAATACATTTTATAATTTTTGCGTACTTGCGTAGGCTAATTCTACTTAAAAGGTTACCATTCGTACACATTTAAAGTGTGTTGATTTTTGATTGGGCAGGCAAAACCTTCACTATAGTCGGCACCAAAGAACAGCCAGGCATTCTTCCCCAAAGTTTAGAATACCTTTTTCGATCTATTCCTGCGGTGAGCACCTTTCCTGCAGCGAAACCCGTTTCTGGTAAAGCAGGTCTCCGCTGGTTGACGGAGCAGCAAGCCGAAGAAGAAGTACAGGAGATAACTAAGATACTCATTGATCACAGCGACGATCTACAGATCCATCAAACGGGGTATTCGGAGATGCAGAAGCGACTTTCAAAGGAAACGGTGGCGTTGACTGATGTAGCTAAGGGTACAAATTTAAGCATCTGGATTTCTTTTGCGGAGATCTACAATGAGAGCGTCTACGATTTACTGCAGACATCCTCCGCTAATAAGCGGCCACGGAAGGCACTCAAGATATATAACAATAGCGGCGAGACATATATCAAAGACCTAAAGCAGGTATATGTAACAAGTGGTCATGAAGCATATTGCGTTCTACAATACGGCCTGCTTAATCTTCGATATGCTGCAACTGCACTTAATGCGCATTCTAGTAGATCACATTGCATTTTCACCATTACATTGTTGCAATTGTCCAAAATAGAAAAACGGGATTTCGTAATAAGTCGTATTAACTTCTGTGACTTGGCCGGATCGGAAAGGACTAAAAAGACGAATAACATTGGTTGTCGCTTGAATGAATCAAATAATATTAATACGTCCCTCTTGGTATTGGGTAGATGCATCAGTGCTATACGAAAATCACAGAAAACTTGTGCAAAGCAAGGCATGATTCCATTTCGCGAATCAAAACTCACGCAGTTATTCCACAAAGCCCTCCAGGGCGAGGAGGATATTTCGATGATAGTGGCAATTAATCCGGAGCGCAGTATGTTTGATGAAACAATTCATGCACTCAACTTTTCAGCAATTGCAAAGGAAATTACATTGGATAGAACTGATTCTAGTTATGCTACGAAAGGTCAAAGGTCTACTTTGGAAACTAACTTTTCAATGAATGAGTATGAAGCAAAGATCGGGGAACTACACGAACAGGTGGAGAATCTCACCGCTCAGTTGCAAGAGCAGTTCGAAAAGTTTGATCAGCGCGAGACGGATGTGCGTAAAGATCTGATCGCACAGTTTAAAGAAATGGCTGCACGCAAACAGGAGAGACATGACGAGGAAATGGAGCGCGCTCTCGAAGAGAAAGATGAAATTATTGAAGCGTTGCGGGCAGATTTGGAGGCGTTGCAGGCAGTGTCGGACGTTGATAGCTCGGTGATTTCAATTTCGTCTTGCGACACCTCAATGGTAGAGAAGTTGACTGATTTGCATTCGGCGAACAAAAAATACCACCAACTTAGTAAAGAGTATGCTAAATACAGAGATGATGCGCAGATCGAGAAAATGGATCTTCTAAAGAAGGTGAGATGACACTCAAAATAATTGTAGTATAAGAGGTGTTGGATTCGCTTTCTTTTTCATTCATTAAATTTTGACGACGCGTGAGTGATGTTTATTAGATGTTGAGTTTATTGTCAGGATGATGTGGTGAGTGCTTTGTTGCCCATTGACTAATTTGCTAAAAATTTAAATTAAACGTATCCTTGAACTTGCCATTGAATTATGACTATTAGGAATTCACGCGGAGAACTGCACTCTTGCTTTTCTCGTGTAGATGAAGTAGGCGATTTCATATTACGATACACTATTAAAAGAATAAAAACTTGCACCCCAACCCTCCAGCATTTTCCCTTACGGTGCCTTCTGCTTATAAATTTAACAATAAAGTCTGTGATGTTTTTTGAAGAATGAAGAACTTAAACGCAAAATCCAATACCAAGAAGAAATGTTGAAAGCCCAAAAACTGGACATAATTAAACTCCAGGACGAGAATCAATGCCTAGACGCTGATGTTCGTCGCAGCATATGTTACCAAAATCTATTAGTTCAACATCTAGAAGATAACAACAGCCAGAGTGATGAAGATGATGATTCTGATAAATCCCTGTAATACCATTCCGTTCCTGGGTCATCCAAGGACTGTATATGTGATTTTAAGACTTGTTTCCACCATTAAGTATAGATTGTATTTATTACATTTTATTTTAATATAAATAAAAAACATTTTAATATTGTCAAACGAATAATTGAAGTATGATTTAATCATAGTTATATACAACTTAATAGTAATTATGATAACCCACAATAATTCTAGGTTTTGGATTGCACTATGATTACGTTTGAGGTGAGTCGAATGTGTGCGCTTGTGATAAATAATGCTAGATGCGTTTCCGTCAGGAATTAGTCCAAGTTATGTTATGTTTGATGGCAGTTGCCTTAGTTTGGCAATAGATTTGGATGTCGAGTCAATATACTGAGGTGTGTGGTGTGTAGTGATAGAAGTGTCTTGTAAGTAAATGTATGTAAAATATAGAATGAAAATTGAAATGTTTGTGATAGATATGATAGTAATATCAGTCGGATGCAACTGATCACAAGAGGTTGTCTAAGGCGTGTATGACACCATTTGTTGCTGGTATGTTTTGCGTGATGATTGGACTGTTGTTCACTTTGACACGACCTGAAAATGTAATTAGATATTAGTATTGCTCTTTAGAATCATTTCCAATGTAAATAACAGATTGGCAAGCGACTGATGTTCCGTTGCCTGATGCTGACGTAAAATTTGTCACTAATATAAAATATAATAATTAATGCTTCAATATTTAAGGAAGACAGTGAAATCATGTATCATTAACAGCCTTTTTCTTATTCAGCCTTTACCTCAACTATACTCTAACCAACATAGGTGGTTACTGCGTCATACCGTTAAACACTTGGCGCTTCAATCCAAATTTCACGTCTGTTGACCCTTGACGAGTCTTATTCAGGAATGTTTCTTATTAAGTTGACACGTAAAGATAGATGTATCATTTCAGTTAATTTAAACATGCTGTAGGAATCAATTTGATACAGACCGAAGTTCAATGTTAAAAAATGCGTTTTGTTAACTCAGATTAGGCTCTGGAGGAATCGAGAAACTATTCTAATGCGTGTTAATTAAGTTTCACTCTCTAGATTCTTTACACCTGCCCAAATCAAACATATTCTAATGACTGGCATTTGGAAATAGATAATTACACTAATTAAAGTTATGTTATAAAGAAAGAATATGATATTTCGATGATTTCTCAATTTCACTCATTAAATCGCATTAAGAAGTTCTCACCGTAGATGATGCGCATTTGTGGAATTATTGCAATTAGTTGCGATACGCGGACATTGAATCTATTGACGTTGAAGTATCATCCTTTCACTTTGATTGTTCTCATCTCCCAGGTAAGTGCTACGAGACCGGTAGCAGGAGCAAATATTTTTCGTTTTCTAAACGGATTCCACGCGTATCTTTATTAGTTCTCCACGCCGCCATTGTGCGGGCGATATTTATTCGCTGCGGTGCGCCCGTTGGCGTTGGCTGTTACTGCAATTGCGCGCATGTGTGTGAACAAATTTTACCTAATTAATACGCGTCACGGATTTCTTGCAACCTGTGCGCGCACACATTATAAGCACGGTTTGGTAGCTATTGTTTTGTGCTCATTGTTATTTGTAAGTGACCCAAAGAGTGAGGCTCTAACCGAATAGAGTGAACGATTACTTTCTTGTAGTGAATTTTCAAAGATGTATCACTATTCTAAGCATCTGGTTGCAGATGGTGCAATTTAGCCCGACAAGGGGAATGCATGAATTGTCCTCCTTGGATTTGAATGAACATTTTCGTATGTATAGAACATATATTGAAACACACCACGAAGCCGATTCATTGAAACTTGCTGTTGAAGACGTATATACCTTAACATATTGCTGTGCAAACTTTGATTATTTTAGGGAAAACTGCTGAAAAACGCGAAAAATTCCATTATCAAATTGTTTCAATATGTGAACTACACGTACAAAAATTTTGATTCAAAACCATTGCGGAGAATTTGCGTATGTCCCTTGTAAAATTTCCCTTGCTCATTTTCAATACGTGTTCATTGAACTAGATTAGCGGTTTTTAAAGGTTTTTCTCGATGCACTTCTATTTGTTACGTCCACTGTTTATTATTTCTTCTGGGATACGTATCATCAAGATAAGAGGGATATAGCAAGATAAGGAAGACTACTGGCTGTGTTGCGAAATTTTGAATCCGCTAAAAATAGGAACGTGACTGAAATCATTGAATTTCAATGGTTTTTGCTATACCATTTTTCCTTATCTTGTGAAGCATTTTTCTTAACTTTATTATCAATATGTTGTGTTTCATATTAAGTGTTTTAATTAGTTTTTCAGATAGAGAGAGAGAGAGAGAGTAGATACTAGTTTATATACCTGGGTAGGCATTATTAAAACTATTAATGTACGAATTGCGTAAAATAAGACACTTAACACATTGAAGTAAAAATTACGGATTGCACTAATTCAGGATTCTTAAATGCGAAATGAAACACTAAAACTTACCAGAACTTTTACTGAGCGTGATCTGTCGATTTGTCTCCAAACTGTCTCGAATTTGGTAATATCGCATACCATTTGTGTACAGCGTGCCGGGCGCTAGGTGGCGCATCACCAATTCACGAGCAACGGCACGGTCACTGACGGTGCGTGTCAGCTCTTCACTAGTTAGCCCGACAAAAGCCTTGTCTGTCGGTGCAAACAATGTGAATGTTTTCGTTCCTAACATAAAAAGAAACATTACTTTATAATAAACAACGCAGATGTGGATTTTTATTATGACCGAAATAATTTAATATTGGAAGGAGTTGATGCACATTGTGGCTCCTCGGACCTTTAAAATTCTGCAATCTTTATTCTGTAATCAAAGGGGGGAACCACTTGTTTGAGATGTAGAGGCGAGACCCCCCCCGGCTGGCTTGCATTTTGACTAGTCGAGATTGATACTTTTTTGGCATCTCTAGCCGAGAGGGGCATGTGGGGCTCATGTCCTCATGGGAAACACTGCTCTAAAACACGTTGATAATTTTGCCCAAGAGATTTTTGTAATAACAACTACAGATGTTAATGATTCAAAACTTTAAACTTATGACCCCTTGTGTTGTCCCACAGTGTAGCAATCTTACTGTCTCAGCTGCTACCCTTAAGTATTCGCCATGCATATTTAAAGTTATATTTTCATTTAGCATAGTGATTAGTTATAAATACCTTGAAGTGTTTCAGCAAGACCTGAAGCAAAGAGCGCACGCAAGAAGCTCGTAAATCTGCGTTCGCGATCCGATTGGAGCGTTTGCACAATATCTCCAACGGGTAGCGGAAACATCACACGATCGACGGCGTGCGCAATTCCTTGCGGAATTTCGATATCCTTTTTGTCGTCCATGACCTTGGCTCCATTAATGGTGGTAATCTGGAGAATGGTTTAATACGAGTCGTATGAATTTCATCAGTTCCCAGTTCACATCATTTACGAAGCACGTTTTAGTAAGCCTCTTTAGCCCATTTGCAATGTCTCAATAAGCAGCTCATTAACGTGGGTGTTTCGTACTATATAGTTTGTAGGTGATGTAAGCGGGTGAGTAGCGCCGTCATTTTTGCGCATTATGGCTGCTTTGTTTCGCTGATTGAAACGCCACAATTAGTTGTAAGGCGCAAAGCATGCAATCATGCAAATGCACGACATTGTTTGAGCGAGCTTAATTTTCTAGTCGGTTGGGTCGACTAGCGGATAGATTGCGATTTATGCTTACCTTAATATCGTTCCATTCTAGGTCGTGCATGTTGTACTGGTTTACGCGCAACTGAGTGCCGGCCAATGAAACACCAGTCATCTCGTCTTGCAGAGTGTCAATCTTGAAGGCGCCTGGTATTACGTGATGTAAGAGTAACTAAAATGCAATATTTCTACTTAAAGCCCATATTAGTTAGGATATTCTACTACTTACACCACTCAACAATCGTGGATTCTCCTTAAATTTATCCTCAGCTTTCTCAGGTCCACCAAGTTGCACTAACAAGGTTCGAAAAGCCTTATCAGTAGGAGCAAAAACGGTATAAGGACCAGTTTCATTCAGAATCGTATCCAAGCCAGATTGTCGAAGGAATCTCGCCATTGCAAATAGACCATTCCTCTTTAGTACTTCCGGGAGATCCTGACTCAAGTCATCATAATGCTGTTCTGGAATGGTATGTGGTGTTGCTTGAAGAGGTAACTGAGCTGGTGCTGTTGTCGGGATACTTTGATATATAGTTACACCCGGAGTGGGACCAGAGATGCTGGAAATTGTAGGTTTCGGTGGTGCACTTGGTCCTAGACTAAATAACGAATTGAAACTGGGACTTGGTACGTTAGTCGTCTGTCTGACCACATCGCCACTGGAACTTAACCGCAAAGGTTCGAAGTCTTGCACCTTTTTGGCTGATGGACTACTATCTATAGACCTGGGCGTGCTACTCCGCACGGGACTTGAATTACTGTAGTATGTAGTTGGGATTGGTGTCGTACTGGCAATAAAATGGGTCCCAATATTCGTTCTCAGAATCGGGGTACTTGAAATACCTTCAGTGTTAAAGGATAAGGTGGGAGAAACGGAATTAGGTCGAACAGTGATCTCTGCTTCTTCATCATCAGAAAGTTCCGATGGAGTGGTTTTCGTAAATGGATGCGGCGTCGTTTCCACAGTCGTTACAGCTCCACTTTGAATTTTAGTATTCGGTGGAAGTTTAATCTCCCCATCTTTAATTTTCTTCAGGATTGAATCTACGTCAACTTCAGTTTTTTCTTTTCCATTATTTCCTTTGACACCTTGTACTTTAAAACTTCCATCATTCTGTTCTTCAAGGAGAACAAAGGTCACTTTCTTTTGGTTTGGCAGGTTCTGGGGGAGGCCACCGACCTGCTCCAACCCGGAAGTACCCTGCTTCAATAATTCGAAATTTGCTCCCGGAGGAATCACATCCT
This sequence comes from Weissflogia rhopalogaster, assembly GCA_019419845.2. Lineage (NCBI taxonomy): Eukaryota > Metazoa > Arthropoda > Insecta > Coleoptera > Staphylinidae > Weissflogia > Weissflogia rhopalogaster. Next base: position 42,814 of record WSZQ02126754.1, read on the forward strand.
TAGTAAGTTCTTCCAAAATTACCTTCGGTGGTTTACCTGTTGTTGTAGGGATAAGGAACTTAGCAAAGTCAGGATTACTAAGATCGAGAGGTTTAGCTCCAGGAATCGATTTAGGGTCTGAGGTCCTTATAATCTGCACGCGTTGTCCATTCGGGAGAGCAATTTCCCTAGATGTTATATTCTTAGACAATTCATCTTCTGCATTTTCTCCGATAGCTAATCTCAATTGGGCTAGCAGATCATCTTTTTTGATTTGTTGATTTTTGTATTGTTTCTGTAAATCGCTAAGGTCCTGAATACTTTGGATTTTAGTCGTAGATGGTGATTTCGTTGGCACAGCAGTTGGTAAAAAGTGAATTTGTTGTTGGGTACTTGAAGATTCCTTGTCTTGAGTCGCGGATTTTAATTGGTTGTACAGTTTTGAATCCTCCAAATTCTTTGGGGCCTTCTGTTTTACATAGCGAACCCTTTCAGTGGTGGTTGTCGGTTTTGGAGTAGTTGTGGTAGTGGTAGTCGTGGTAGGGTGTTCCTCATAATATTTCTTAACAGCCAACTTGAAGAGTTCACTCTCTTCTGGGTAAATATGTCTGGGACTGCTTCCTGTATACCTGATTGAGTCATACTCATTGATATCTTTGTAGATATTTTGATAGAGCTTCTTTTTATTTTCTCTCTGCGTATGTATGAAATCTTTGTGATCTTCTTGGGCTTTCTTCAAAGCCTGCTCATACCACTTCTCAACGAATTGATTATGCCTATTGATGATTTCCTGCTTATCTTTAAGTTCCTTCAAACGCTGCTTGAGTTTAACGGGATCAACTTCATCAGTCTGGGTTTGAGTTGGCTGGGGAATATTTCCGGAGAATATCGTCTCTCCAACGGTGGGTAAAGCAGTTGGTGGTTGTGGCTGTGCATTCTGGACTTGTTTGCCTTGCTGATGTTGGAAATTTGGCGTGAAACTTGTTTGGGTATGATGTTGAATGTGTAAGTTGCGATTCGGAAGGAGCTGCTGTTGCGATTGGAAAGGAACAGACGTAGGTTGATGCGTGGGTTGGGTTTGAAGAAACTGTTGCTGTTGCAATTGCTGTGGGAACTGCGGCACATTAGCGACTAATTCTTGGGGTTGTTGAGCAAATTGTGGGAATTGTTGTAAAGTTTGTTGTGGTTGAGACAGTTGTTGAGTTTGTCTCACATTGAATCGATGTTGGATATCGCTTAGGATATGCCCTTGCTGTTGGGTGGAAAGCGGATGTCTTAGGTCGGTGAATGGTTGCTGAAACAATAACTGATGAAGGGGTGTCGTCTAAGGTTAACTTGTCTGTGCAAGGAGAAACTGTGAAAATATGTACAAATATGAGAAGCAGAAGTAAGTGCATAAATAAAATGCACGTTTATCGTTTTATTACATAATCTGCTGTAAAATAGCAATTATTCCGTCGTCGCGAAATTGAATCGCGTAGTTTCTGGATTGTTTTGCGCAAGACTTAAGTAATGCTTTGCTTGCGATTAACAAGTCGTATTGCAATAATACTTGGTCTCCAATTATTTGGATTTCAATCACGCTTTTCTAGGCTGACAGCTATAAATCCGACATTTTCTGCCCTGTATATATTTGTGGGAAAATTACTTTAACGACCTGCATGCACCTCCCATCACTCACATTAAATTAAACATAAGATGACAATTTTTTAGAACCCTTCACTTTTATTGGGCCTAGAAAGAATGTGAATAATCTCGAAATATGATTAAAATATAATTAAAATTATGTTAAATATTACAGTGTTTCGCTTTAAGTCATTAGTGACTTAAACCAAATTCTCGTGAGATTTATGAGCGTGAATGTTACTTGTTTGGTCTGAGTAACTAGGTTAAACTATTCCTTCGCGTCGTCCAAGACTGCTCCAAATGTGTACGACATGCGGAGATGTGGCAACAACCATTTATAGTTGATATCTTTTGCTATAAATTCCAATTTGCAGCAGGATTTTAAAAATTCTTTCAATCGATAAATATTTAATATTCAAAATTATATTCTCTTATATCAGCCGTTCCTCACGTGGGTCCTGTGGCGCAACGGATAACGCGTCTGACTACGGATCAGAAGATTCCAGGTTCGAATCCTGGCAGGATCG
>WSZQ02126865.1:0-44944 GCA_019419845.2 Weissflogia rhopalogaster
AGTTCAAGAAAGTTACTTGTCGTTTGCTAGCTCTCAATTCGTTTATTTTCTTGCAGAAACTTACAAGTTTTGCTTACCTAAACTTCCCAAAAGTTTATTTACGCTTTTATGCGCTAATGCAATCAGTTGCTGCATCATTCCTTCAGTCTTTCCAACCAACCCGGCCGTCATGCAACTCACACAGTGTCGTGAGACTTCAAATTTGTATTTACAATTGGGAGCAGACAAATGTCGCACTTTTCGAATCGGCATGCGGCGTGACATTTGCACAAACTCCCCGCGGACAGCATTCCCTAGTTTAAATCTTTCAAATTCGCCATTTGGCAGAACTGTCTTTGGCGCAAATATCTCCACGGAGTTACGAGATCAAATGCGACGATTTCGACGTTATTTATCCAGTGGCGTGGAAAACACCAAGGAAATCGCAGTTCCTACATAAACACGAGAATGAGAAACACGCGAGATGACCGACAATAGAAACCGCAAATTTCACTCGGTTTTGACTTAATGCTGCAGGATGTCGTCGGATGACACCAGTGCACGTGGTGCATCCAGCGTGTAAATGAGATAATTAAATTTCAACGTAGCTTCCTTTCGCTTCGCTTCGTAGAGATGGTGGGTGGGTGAAATGATATGTGCCAACTTAGTACGCTTGTTGATGATGTTGGACCGCTTATTTCAGTTATTTCAGTGATGCAACTTGCGGTTTATTTGCATGCACCAAAACTTTTTAATGCGATTAATAAACATAATTCCAGATGAAAAAGAAATTTGATTAAGTTGGTTTATCACCGAGTTCTCCTCATATAAGCAGATTACATTTTAAATTAAATTTTGTTGAAATGATCATTCATATAAGTAAAAAGTTTCACCAAAAGCAATAGCACAACGAGCAAGGAATGATACTCTTTTCTCATGAGTATTATGGCATACGAGAGGTTATGCGAATGAAAAGTGAGCATTTCATGCGACTTGTACATTATACTTTTAAATATCAGCTATAGTGAAAATGGCGGAATGGCAGCGCGACAGTATACTATGAACACATTCCCGCACTCATTAGGTCACTTGCCTACGTGTTCTCTAGGAAATGTATGACATATCATATCTAAAACGATACTGAAATGTGTTCATAGTTTAAGTATAGTCGAAAAGGAAAATAATTCAAAATTTCGGCTCTTTAGAAGTAATACTCTTCTAAAGAAAAAAAGTTTGGAAACAAATTAAATATAAAATAACTCCGTCAATCATGGAAAAAAACTCAATCTCATAACACTTTTTTCATTTATAAAAACGAGTGTTAATTAATCCTTTCATGATTGACTCTCTTTTATACCATGTTTCAACCATGTGTGGGACAGTAATTAATCAATCCCAACCCTTCAAAGACTCCATTTATCATAGCACAAAAACCAATTCATTTTCATTTTTTACAGACTTTTTTTAACTCCTAGAAAGTCGAAACAAAATAGAACTTAATATTCTTGACTCTTCAACTTTTGTTGGCATTTCTGCCGCACATCCACCGCGCATCTAGTTTAAATTCAAATCGAGGATATTTCCATCAACTATGTAAACATTGAGCACGAGCAAACCCGTCCTGACTTCTTCCATCTGTCGGCCGGTCCTCTCGCGGTATGAATGTTAATTTAACCGAAACGACAGGCAAGAAAACCGCGAAAACCACGTAGTGTTGGTTGGCAAACTATTTGAAACGATAGTTGCTCATTTCGAAAATCAAGATAGTAAAACTCTCGCAAGCAAATTAAGACAAAACTGCCGCGGGAAACACCAACATTGAGGTTTAGTACATTTCTTCCGACTTTTTACTTGTGGAAACTTTTCCTTGAACCCCCATAGAAAGTAGAACAGACAAAAAAAACTCAAAGAAAACAAAAGCGCCGCTAAAAGTTGCACTGATGAAGGCGATGAGCCTAAATAATTGCCCGCAATTTTTAACTTTCTTTTCATTTCGAATCCTGCTAACTGCTTAAAGTGTCGGGCCGGTCTTTATCCGACTTTTTGTAAGCCAGTCTAATGTCGTATCTCAATTTCGCTTCCTTATCTCTGAAATGCGAAAGGACAAGATGGTTTTTGTTTTCTTTAATCATGACCACTTTCTTGTGATGCTTTCTAACGACTTTTGGCTTTAGGTGAGGACAAAATGTCGGTCTAAAGGAGACAAATCGATGATTGCAATGAAGCATATTAATGCCTCTACATTAAAATGGGCAACACGTTAAGAGAAAGAAAGGTTAGCAAGTTAAACTTTTCGACCGACAAAACAGAAAAAATGTAGTTCTGTTTTGTCGGTCGAAAACACTTTTTTGGTTAAAACAAGATCTACGTCCGAAAACGTAGCCATTAATGTCTGCTTTTCGCAGTGTGCACTACGCAAACGGCTATATTTATTTAAGAGAACATTTTGTAGTCATTACGATCCTTATCTTCGGCTTAAACCCGCATCCATTTGTGTTGTCGAGCTTAAGTGTGAAATTTAAGACTGTTTTTTCGACTCCCCTTCAGATCCGCCAGAGCACTAGCGAAAACTTCGCGTGGTATGCGTTGAATAAATAACGCTGAGTGGCGATGATCGCACTGGGGGTGCCTAGGGAGCAAATATCAGCACACCGGAAGGAAAACACATAAAGGTGAAAACGATTGGCGAAACGAAACACCCACAAATATTGGCAAAAGTGGGTAATATATCGTTTTGTTTATTCGCCAATAAAGTAAACTACTACTTCCATAGAAGATTTACACAATATTCTGTACAAATCTTTCTAAGCACAATAAATTTCAAAGAAATATTTATAAAAGCAATTAAACTTTCAGGGTTGCAATTCATTCCAATAGACAAGAAAAGAGAATGTTAGAAATATTTCCAGACATTTATAGGGAAGGTCAAACATTTGCCTTTGGATGTCTGAGATTAATCTTGAAAAACGGAGAAGAGCAAAAGAAGGAAATTAAATAAGTAAGGGTTTACGATGCTAACATATAACCGGAAGCTGGTCGTAAAATGGAAGAGATATATTGGAATTTATTATGCAAAGTAAATGACAAACAGATATTCCTGGGAACCAAATGGATAAAGTCATAAACTATTTTACAGGTAATTTTAAAGAAATAATTGGAAATATTATCTTTTCCTTTGAAGGGTTATTAATATTTTATGGTAGACTGCAATAAGATCATTCAACAAGACATTTATTTTTTTCTACTGCTGTTCGATTAAGAAATGATATACATAACCTACTGTTGATCATAACAGTGCTGATAGATGAATACATTTCAGTATTGTTTGTAACTTATCAATAGTGTTAGCCTCTAATATGACTAATTACATTGAATAAGAATTGAAGAGCTAATGACCATAGCAGTCGATGCTCGGTAAAATCAAACAAAAAACAGTCGTTTAAAAAGTATAGTGGTATAATGCCTTACATGACATATTATTCACTCGTATGGCTTGTAACTTGTCATACTTGTAAATAATGTATAGAATTACTTGCTTGTTGAACAGTATACTATTTCATCAATGGCCCAAATATAAGCTCGTCATGTTAGTACCCTGCAGAAGCCTCAGGAAACACGTGGCGAAATGAAAAGACTAAAATTAAATAAGTGGGCTTCTACGGGGTTAACATATATTCGAAGCAAACCACAACAAAAGAAAAATCCGCTGAGATTCATTATCATTTGTCCGGGGGACATTTCAGCGGTCCTCCTAATACGCACATAAAACATCGAGTTAGTGAAGTGCAGCAACTGTGGCCGAATTATAACCCCGCAACATATTCCTGTCATCCCGCAACATATTCCTGCCATCCCGCAACATAGCGCGCGTAAAACATATAAAAACCACACCCTACACTAGGGAAACATCTGCTACTGGAAGCAGGAAAGGATGCGGAAGCATAATGTCCGCAGGCTATCCACTTTTATAGAAAGAACCTACTTTTTTTCAAAAAATATGTTTCAGAAAACAGGATATGATCTTTGAACCCTTGTTTTTGAGGAGAAAACAATACATACATCAAAATTGTAAACAAATAATTTGTGATAAAGCAAATCCGATTAAAAGATATTTCAATATATCGTATCCTGGTTTTGCAACATAGGGGTTACGTTAGTGAATTTCGGCACGAAGGCCTTATGCTTCAAATGTAAGCCACGTGTATTGTTTTCCACCAGCTGAGAAACGAGGGTAGTACAGGCCGCCGCAACGCAAAACGAACAACGCCCTGCAAACATATATGTGTCATCCGTTAGTCCCGGCGCTGCCACCAAAATATCTGTCGCTACTTGCAGATTCTGTTCGCACAATTTATCCACAAACAAAGCAACATAAATAGCAGAATAACATTTTATATCCCGACAAACTACAAAAACTTTTCACCCTTTATGATATGTTTCGTTTAAACTTTGAAATAGCATGATTAAAACCTGTCATAAAAAATGTGATTTTATTTGGATTTGGCATATACATATTGGATATACTTTAAAAACAAATCTTAAAATCGATTTATACTAAATTCAGTGTACACATTTGATGAAGTTATAAAAAATGTTCAATTAAATTCTCTCCATAAATATATTAATATAAAAATGGTAGTGAAAAATTGCATTTATTATTTTTCATTTAGATACGAAAAAATGTCCCAGCCAAGTGGTTCACTCATATGATCAACGACTGCCCAAAAGGTCGCGGGATCGAATCTCGGAGGGTGCAGACCAAAATAAATTCGTTTTCTATTCAATAATTAGTTTCTATTGTATACTAATTACAAACCGAATGAACTGGTCTTGATCTTGGCTTTCACAGGCCGTAAACTCGGGATATGGTAAATTTTTGACTAGCCTATACTTCAATGGATCAATATTTCAATCAGTCCCGCTAACTAAATTGAGCCTTGAAGTCATATAAAACGTCAAATTTCAATCTTTCAAAGTTGATGTTCAGATGGCTGAAGAACGAGTAGAAGCACGAGCCTGGCTCCCAATTTTTAATTGTCAGGTTTTCACAGTCAAAACAGTAACAAACTCGAAAATGGACAAAACCCTAAACCTCAGTAGTGAAAGCACTGTAAATTCAACAAAAAAAACTCAAAGAAAAATATGAAGGTGAAGTTATTTATCCCCAAAAATCATAATATGATCGATCAGGATTTCAAGATTTAAACGCTTGAAAATTTTCTAATTCCTCCAATCTTCACAATGTCAAATCTATATAAACCGAATGCTATCGTAAACCAAGGAAAATTAAATCTCTTTAATATATCCAAAACCCGGCCAAATCACATATACGAATTATTTGTCCGCATTTTATCGCACAGATATTGCTGAGGTTATGAACACTTTCAAATAGTTGGACATCAAAATCCGAAGCCAATGAAGACGTAAAGCAGACGTGCGACAGATAGCAAACAACTTAAACCCACGTGCGCAGATTCCACAATCAACCGTGTTGGACCATGCCTCAATCCAGCTGTACCACCCGCGCGCCAGCAAGTAGTAAACAAGCATGAGGGCGACATTCGTCGACATGCGGACTGACGTAGCTCGATGTGTAGCAAATGGAATGTAAGCGATAGGACCACCGACGCGAAACGAACGCGATCGCATCGCAACTATAACGAACGAGTGCACGTGTTCGTGTCAAGTTATACATCCCTCAACCCCCATTGCCCGAGGATACATCGTGCATGGGTATGTGGGTGTTTGCCACGCGGATATGTAATATTCCACACGCGACATGAATATGCATTCCGTATGCATGCTGATTTCCGAATTTCCGGACAAACATATATTCACTAAAACGCAGATTTGCGCTAAATGCTTCCTGCTACGGGGATAATTGAAAAACCTGAATCGATAATATTATTTCAATCGCTCCAGCTAACAAAATTCAGCCTTTATATCTGAATAAATAAAGGCTGGAAACCATATAAAACGTCAAAATTCAATCTTTTAAAATTGATGTTCAGATGGCTAAAGAACAAGTAGAGTTCGAAATTGGCTTCCAAGTTTATAATTAAATTAAAAGTTATGCTAATCCATAACAGGAAAAATTGAATGGTGAGAAGTCTAACACGAAAAAAGTCTAACACGAGTATTGGGACTCAGGGTTTATCTTTAAAAGTTTTGAAAGAGTGTTGTTTCATATATAATTTTCGATAACCTACATAAGAGTGTAAAAGACATCAAGAAGACTATAAATTGATTTAAAAAGTTATAAGAAAAAATAGTTTCTAGACTTGGAAATTGCAAAAACTGCTTTTACGCAGAGTAAAAACTAGTAAAAGTTGTCCTGAAGGAAGTAATTGCTCATGTATAAATATCTTTTTTATTATTGAATAAAATATCTTTGCATTACTACATTGTATTTATATATTAACACTAGACTAGTATAGGGCCATTAACTACAATTATATATTTTTCATTTGTCTTGTACTAGGGAATGTCCCGTGACGCTGTTTGTATTATTAAATTCTTATTAGATCCCTAGTTTCTTTCTACTTGATCTACGGATTTTGTTTGTGATATCTAAAAGTTGTCGTGTTTCTGGGTTTGCAATGCAACGGATGCGAATGTCGTGTTAGCACTGGAATTTTTCGATTTCTTCTTGGACTGTTGACACAAGTGGGTCTCGTTAAAGATCTGGGTTGCGAATATACCATTAACAGCATCGCGAATTGTTTTATTTTGGAACGTCTGATTTATGCTTATATTAGTATCTCTATCGCAGCCCCAGCTTTGGATGCCATACAGATCCGCCCCACTTTCAACCCGCTCTCTCATGTATACTAGGCCAAGTTGGGTCACACACCTCATAAAAAGAACCTCAACCAATTAAATTCTATTAACACAGCAGTACCAATTAAAAAAAAAACTCTTGTTCCAGGTTCAGCCGTTGCGATGATCGGGGCGAACCTCCGCTTCGGCAGCAGCGCGGCGAACGCCAGCCTGAACGCCACGCGCGTCTTCCAATGTCATCCGGGCGGGACAGCGGAGGCGACGCTGATCTTCGCCCTTGGTTCGATGGGCATGGCGGCCAACCTGGCCCTCATGGGCGTCATCCTCGCCAACCGGCAGTTGCGCAGGTAAAATACCCCCACACATGCATAATTCAACCCGCACTTTCCCAAACCGATTACCAACTCTATGAATTTCAATCCAATGTTCCTCGCTCCATGAATATGTACAGGAGAAAAGGGTTACACTGCTAACTAACCCTGGCTCCTTTTCATTTGGACCACTTAATCAATTAACAGAATCGCCGTTACTCAAATAATATCGAAATTAATTAAAACCATCTATTCAGACATCTATTCAGATTTCTAGAGCAAAAAGTTAAGTGCTATCGATCCATCAATCAATCCTATCCCAAAATGCCAAACCCACACAAACATATACCGATCATCATTGAAAAATACGTCTATTTGAATGATCCTAAACCGAGTCAGACTTAACCTCAAAAGCAAAAAAAATCCGTACAATGGATGTTCAATTTTTCACCGCATTGAAATATTGCTCCAAAGCGAATAACCGCAGGTAGAAATCAATTGTGATTGCGCAAAATCATTTTTCAAAAATTGTATTTTCATTCGAACGCAATCAACAAATAGAGAAAAACCTCCAGGGGGTAGTTTAATAAATCCAGAAAAGTTTCGTACACTTTGTGGAGCCAAGTTTCTCGCAACAAATGTGAAGCTAAACGACTTTTTTGTTTTCTTTCAAAACCAAAAACAGGTATAAATCACATTAAAATCGTTTTGCTGAATATTACTTACTTTGTCTTTGGTACAAATGAAAAGAATCACTCACCTGAAATAAAAGAAAATAGTTTTAATAATATTAACAAGAAAACTGGTGAAATTTGTATGTAAAGCGTAAAAAATTCCGCATATTTTATCCCACGTATTAACTGCTACGGTTGCAATTAAGTCGCTTTAATCCATTTTAACCCGGAGCTGAGGTGTCATTAAAGTACGTTAAACTAATTTTAAAGGTTACACCTTCAGTGAACGGTTAAAGGGAATTACTCCTGAAAAGCTTGCGCTTCTAAAACTACCCGTCATAAAGTTTCCAAGTTTCTGGCAGGTGGAAGAGGCAGGTGGAAGACCCCCAAAAGGCAAAAAAACGATATACACGCTTTGTACACATTTGTTCGAAATTTTACGAAACTTTATTTGCGACACTGTTTGCAGTTTAATACATGTATCATAAAGTTTTAATCAAAATTATAAATATTTAATGAATTTATCAGAATTTATTAATTTAACGTCACCCGTTGTGGGAGCAACGCAATGACCCCCTGCTACCAGTACCGTGGTGCGAAGTTTTAATTTAGAGACAATTTAACAAGGCTGGGACATGAGTTTGTCCATCAGTATCAAACTAGTTGAGAGAGAAACTATAAAATTACAAGTTTACCCAGAGATTAAACTTGATTGAGGTGCACAGCCTTCATCAAGTTGTCGCGTCAGTAAATTAATGATATCAGGAGAAAGATTAAAGCTTGATAGATCATGCCACAAGCAACTAAGGCCTGAAAATGTGGAGCCAGCTGGGAAAAACTCCACAGCGTGGTTGTTGATCAGAGGGCTTTCCGAAATGTGCCCTTGTTTGAGTTTCCCCCACACCCTCGTTTCCCCAGGAGCCATTTAGTTTCGGCTATGATGACAACGGCGCGTAAAAACATTCTCGAGTGTCATCCTCATCTTCATCCCAAAAACACACATCATGGGGAGTCGGGTGGGTCACCTCTCATCTTTGCAAACACCAACACTCTCCCCCGAGGTCTGGGAGATCGGGGAGAGAGTGTACAGACTAGAGCGATGCATCAAAGAAAAGCCGGGCGGCGCCGACTCATCACACGTGCGGTGGTGTTCTCGGCTGGGTGGCAAGCGGTGGTGTGGGGAAAGGAAAACAAGCCGGACGTCAACTAAACGGAACCCTGTGCTGGTCGGCCAACAGAACCGGCTTATCCACATGCGACAGGAGCTTCGTATGAGATATAAGCATCTCCAGCTGGAGACAACGCAGGACCTGGAGACGCCACCTCCTTTGGGGGAACATCCACAGAGGATGGAAGACACGCGGGATGCCGCTTGACTTTTCACTTTTTTGTTGACTTGTCAGAAGCTTTGTGCCCCATCGCTGGATAGCGTGCGCACGTCGGCAAATAAAAGGTGTCAAAGACATCAAAAAGGTTAAATTTACAAAAACACCGACAAAGTGGGAAAACTCATTCCATACATAACATTGAATAAAACATAACTGTATAAAACACAACCTAAATGTTGCCTTGACATAATCACACCTTACACACTTATTACAATATTCTCTTTCTAAGATTATTTTATGTATGGCCTCATAAGATCAAACCCAAAGACCTACAAAACCCATCACATTGAAGCTATGCAGAAGAATTAATGATCGTGTGATGATAATTAAATTCTACAAGACTACAACTTGCAGACTTGCTTGTAAAGAAAAGCTTGTCATGTTAAAAGGGATGAGAAAGGAAGGCATTGCAAACAAGCAGCATCCAAACTCACTTTGAAGCTATTACTGAATAAGCCGAGTATTAATAGCCAACCTGAAAAGAAGCCTCCTCGCCCTGATGGCCTGTGAAACCGTCTGAATTACAACTAAAGGCGCACAAGTTGCAGGCCAGCAATTTATTAAATTAAGTGCCTTGAGACTCGCTCTTCTCTGTTTTTGAGCACGCTTCTAATATTTAATTGCACATAGAAATTCGAATTATCTCCTTGGACTAATATTAAAATTAGTCGTATTCTACACAACTAAGTTAAAATAAGCTCTAAACATTTTAAATTTATGCATCCGGAGGGAAGAAGTGAAACGTGATAAAGGGTGTTTATTCCTTCGTGTCCTAGTGCCGCCGTCATGCACACGTCTTCTAGCGTTTAATTACCACTCAGCCACATCATTAAATTAATGAATTTGTGAATGTTTTTGCCCTCGCCCTTAGCGCCACTTCCTCGCCATAACCACAAGACTGGTGGTTTCACAAAAGGGGTTAAGAACTTCCTCAATACGTCCCAAAGGCTCATTAAAGCAAATACTTGCAAGCACATTGCGCCATGGTCCCCCAATTGCAAATTACAAGAACTTAAAGTGCATAAACAGTTAAAAAGCTTTTCACTTTCAAGCTTCTACTTGCATTAAAATCTTAAATACTTTAAAAATTTAAAACTTCTGCCCACGTAATTATATTAAATGCAACAAATAGTTTTTGATATAAGCTAAAAGGATCAGATGTCTTTGTGATCGCTTATTACCTCTGAATATTCGCAGTTCGGCAATGCATTGAATATACTCCCACAATTGGATTTGGCCAAGATGCAGCTCAATGGGAATCCCTTTTCTACATCATCGACTCCTTTTCGACCCTACATTCCCTCTCCTGCTGAGAACATTCTATATATTTTATTGCCAAGTTGCTCGGTATTTCCAGCAGTCTGATTTCTGTTTAAAAATGAAGCCGGTAGAGCCAACTCTTTATCCACCCACCAAAGCCCTCCTTGTCTTATTGTATTCTTTTCCCGTCGTAATGCAGAGTTTTTCTTCGTATTTTCTCGCCTTTTCCGGGCGTAGAGTTCAATAGAATTGATTGTCCCCTTTTCAGTCAAAGTCTTATACCACTTATATAGGCGCTTCGAATGGCGTGATTTTCGTTTGAATTGGAAGATATTTCTGTATAGCTGCGTGTACCTTGCGTTTTATTCGATACGCAACTGCGTGCGTGATAGGGACCAGAGAGAAACATCAAGGGGAAAACAAACAGGGAGGTAAAATGGTACGTATGCTGCTAGGGTTGGGGGGGGGGGACATACATTGGAGGCCATCGAAGCCTCATGGGAGTCATATTTTACTCGTTTAAGCTGTTCTGTCTATATTGACTCTTGCGATTTCGAAAGATTTTTGGATTTCATAAAGGGATGGAATTGGAAGGAAACAGGGAAGCAATTGGACTACACTAGATTCTAGTATAGTCTGATGGGAATATACCCCGAGACTTTTAGAACAGAGGTAACAGAGGAAGTTTATAACAATACTTTAAACTAGTCTAGGAAACTAAAACCTGACATCTACGAAGCTCAATTCTCGTGTATAATAAGAAAATTGAATATTTAAAAAGACCAGTGTTTTAAAATCAAATATTTTAATACTCATAGGTCGTTTCCCCAGGAGAGCCACAAAATATGATGAGTCCCCTCCCACCAAAAGCAATTTAGATAATTTCTATATGAAAAAAAATAAATAAAATACGAATACGGAAATAACTCGTAAAAGCACAATTATGATCCGTTTTTATACGTAGTGCTCAGCGAGGTGTAAGGGGCTAAGTACTTTTCATGCTCGCGCGAACATTAAAACCGCCTCTCGGCGGAATTTTCGCCTCGCGCATTCTCCAACCCCTTCCAGCTTCCACCACCCAGCTTGCGACAAAGCACCGGCAGCGAGCTGGTATCGTTCCGGAAATGAGTCAAAAATATCGTTAATGTACCTTCTCTCACATGCACGCCGACTCATTCCACCAGAGCGCATTAATGCAATATCCGGCATTGCAAGGTTTGGCTTGTACTAGACAACAGCTTGAACTTAATAAGTAACTACCTTCATACAAAATTTCCTCTTAATATAGTAGAAGGGTCTTAAGACTCTCAAAATTCAGGGAATAAAATGGAAATACACAACTTGGAAAGTTCACTTCTTCACTCCGACAGTCGGAACAGTTGTCAGTAAGAAAATCGCCATCTGAATATGAATAATAGAAATATTCCGCGTTTCCAAGGATATAAGTCGCGCGACTTGCAAAACGGAAGAAAATAAGAAATCCTGGATTAAACTCGTCTTAAAGAGTTGCGGTTCATCTACAGATGGTCCCCGGATAAGCTGGCAAGCGTACGAAGATTAAAGGCTCAATGATTCGCAAAGATAAAGAACTTTCAAATAAATTATGAGGATAAACTCTGTCGATAATCATCACTTCGTAGACACCCTTCGTGATGAAGATGGTGGCTTCATTAAAACGCGTAATTCAATTTGTGTGCTGCACAAACAAAGTTAATGAAGAAAAGCTATTAAAATAAATTACAATCGCCACAAACATTTCGCATTCGTGCGAGTTATGCCGAGATTTATATTACCTTAGAATAACTTCATTTTGCAGTTCCTACTTTGCGACTTCACTTCTTTTGCAAGTTCTGCAATTTCTAACCTACTGCTGACGCAAATGGAAAAGGGTTTGCTTAATTTTAACTCACGCTGATATTTAATTTTTGACGTGATTAATGATATAGTTATAGATGTAATTCGAATTTATTTAAACTTCGCTATTATGCCGTTACATATACTTTGTGATGCAAATGTCCAAACAACAATGTGATGTTTTATGGGAAACGTCAATGTCCAAACAAAAGATATATCAAGCCATAAATCTCATATCTAGCAACATATCATCAGATTGGGCAGATGCTTGTAAAACCGACGTTATTCTGACTAACCCCGATTTGCAAATTTGGAACAATCAGGACATATCAAATATGAAAGGTATAGTGAAGGGTATTTTGATTAAATTCCAAAACAAAAATAAATTCATATAAATGAATAGAACTTATTCAGCAACGTTAATACATAATTTCTCTCTTGGGTCCCTCTTGGAACATTAACGCGAGTATCGTGATGACATTATATTATTACGAAAACTGAAAGGCCAGAAGAAAATATCTTTTAACACCAAAAGAGTATATTAAAGAAAGGAAGGCGCAGCTATAAAACGTTTCAAAACCTCAAACCTACACGGAATTGTTGATTAAAACTTTTCTCAAAAGAAAATATTTTCAGTTAAAAAACAACGATCCGATATTCCAAATAGTTTCCCTTAAAAAATCACAAAAAAGCACATTTTGATCCTACAAATAAGGAAAGGGCGCGGTAGAGCTGTCTCGGATGTAAACAAAATTTGGCATATGTATAATATAAGACTAGAAAGTAATTATTCTAAAGCGGGGAATGCTCTCTCTCTCTCTAACATTGTCCCTAAAAATCACATTGGTATTTCATGTTTTCACACATTTCACACAAAAATATTATACGTATTTATTTCCGGTGAAAATCATTATTATACCCACTCTTACAATTAGATAGAAAAACTTGCAATGAACATGGGATTGTATGGTGAAAAATGCAATTCTATTTACAGTGGTAAAATTAGGAGTTGACATATATCGCGATATATTTCTGACGTCAATCTTGAATTTAGAGAAGGGGTCACAGAGTGGCTCAACCGTATCCTTTTCTTGTATGTTCATATTCCCCTTTAAAGAAACTCCAAGGAAGATCTAATTAACAAACAGCATTCTATTCTCCAAAAACAAGTACAGAAATATAACTAGTTCAGAAAAACAAAGTATTCTTTCTAACGACTTCTTTCGAAGGTTCTTGACGTCTCTTCAGCTACCCGGACTTACACTCATTAAAATCAGCGTGGAGATTTCAACATGAAACCATTAGCACTGCATGAGAAATAAATAGGAAAGAAACGACAAAACTTAGTATAAAAAAACCGAGGATTTACAGTCAAGCAAATGACACTGCGTGTTTGGTCTCGATTTTACATCAGAGGCGACGTTTTTTGTAGATTTTGTGAACGGATCCTCCGACCGGCTCATCAATAATGAACGAATGAAAATGTAAACGTCGGGCAATTGGGAGTCGACATCCCTCGTCAGCGCCGAATCAACAATGCACGTGTACGCAACGTATCTATTTAATGTATAGTTAATGATGCGAAAGCCGCAAGTGCCGCACGAACCGCACACCACTTCCATTCTAAATGGCATCAGTAGGAAACAGGACGAAAGCGGTGAGAGTCGAACCTCACAGCTATGCGCGTCTAGGAAGGATGAAGTTGAGTGAAACCAAGGAAGGCAGGGAGTATGAGAATGTTTCATCATTTTTCACTTATAATTTTATCGAAACTGACACATTCTACCAAAGTTAAGTATTGTTAGTAGGTATAAAGACAATGTCTTTTCAGGAAATGGCTATGTTGAAAAGACAGCTATACTGAGGATACTTCCAAAATATGTAAAACATCGATTTTAAATCCAAAATTCCGTTTGCTATTTCTAATAGTAGTCATCTATAGTCGAGAAGCCTACTAAAATATTAAATCTCCCCAAATATTGGCCTCTATTAGTAGTTCCCATTTACTAAAATCGATTACCCAATTGCTCCATCTAATACCCAATCGCAAGACTGATTCCGCTCACAGCCAAGTCTTGAGCCCTTTAGACGAAAATTGAACCGATTGCCATTGTAGAAGCGTGATTGCAATTTGAAATCGCGATTCCAATTAAAGTTCGCTAAACTATTGCAACCAAGTAATCTTTATCCTAACATTGCCGAACGCTCGGTTCCCACGCGACTGTTTATATTAAATTTACATTTAAGAATTCGGCGTTTGCACAACTAAAACAAATATAAACAAAGCAGATGCGCGCAACGTGGAAAAACTTGACAAAAAACGCAGTGTTGAAAAGGGGTGGTAGAGAGACAAGCAAATGCAAAACAAACTTCAACACAGCCGCTACTGCCAGTCCTGCTGCTGCTCCGCCTCAGGGGTTGTTAAAGGACGACCAACCTGAAGTATGAGCGGACCTGGGAAACTTTCGCATTGTCGACGGCGGCGCCCCGGCCGCGACACGGCTTGCTGGGGATAAAATGCTAATCTACCATATCCACTTAGTCCGTACTCAGCTACCCCCGGTGGCAGTGCTCCTGTTCCTTACGACGTGCGGGTGCTACGACCGAGAGCGCATTATTTCTTAACGCGGCAGAATTTTAGATTTTACCTTTTTCCCAGCATACTGCTTGCTGTCGAAAGTAATCGAAGGATATTTAATCAGACCTAGAGCGAAAAATGTAATATTCTATTAATAACGTATCCTTGGGGGTTGCATAAACATCAAATTGAACGGTTCAAACTCATGTTAAGAGCCCACATCGCGGCGAGTACGAAATTTTATGCACGTTTGAGTAAAAGTTACTGAGTTTTACGTTGTAGGCAGTCTGCAAAAACTCGTAATAAAATATTACACCTGGTATAAAACATCCCTTTAAAGCGCTCAGTTCCGTCCACGAACAGCAATCATGCTGAGAAATATACGCAGTAAATTTTACTACCGAGATAAAAATGTATTTTAAATCTTGAATGAAAAATTATTAACGAGTTAAAATATTTTCATTGAAATATATTAGCTCAAATTGTATCCTAAATTTGAACATAATTTAATAGTTTTCAATTGATTTAGAATGTATTTTTATCGAATTGAACAGTCCTAGTGTTTCCCAAAATTTGTAAAAACACCAAAACAAATTGTTTTGCGTATTATTTTCTATATCGGCTAGTCCAACGAATGATACCAAATTGTGCATTTGTACTCTCATAGGTGTTATATCTTCTTCTTCTTCGTTCACCCGCCTTGTCGCTGACCAGACATAGGCCAGTGGCCTGTCATTTTTTCTGGGTAACTATGGGCATATTAATTCCCTTTGGGTAGGTTGCTAGTCTTGCCCAGGGTGAAGAAGTCTTACCGGAGCGAGTAGAGGCGTTATTGTCACGACCAGGATATGAACCTGGCCTGGATCCCCTGCGTGGTAAGCAGCTATCTTACCAACTGGGCTACTACGCTCGTAAGTTGTTATATAAATAAATATACTAGTAACTGGAGATATGAACTAGTAACTGGAGATATGAACTAGTAACTAGAAATATTAATCCAGCATTGCAACAATTTAAACAGAAAATGACACTGTTCCCGTCCGGATTTTAACCTATAAAATCCGCATTTATCACGGGGTCCGGGACTAACTTGCAAAGATAGCGAAACGAAAAATGCACACATGGGATTGTGGATATTTGCGCTTTTTTAGCGACGAGGAAATTGCCGCTTCAAATTCGGTGAGGCAATATGATTTTCCACATCAATTAACGCAATACTTCTTCTTCGTTTTACCCGCCTTGTCGCAGACCGGGCATAGGCCAGTGACCTGTCATTCTTCCAGAATTTTTTTCTGGCTAACTATGAGCTTATTAATTCCCTTTGAGTAGGTTGCTAGCCTTGCCCAGGGGAAGAAGACTTCCATAACGACAACCATAGATGTTAATGTGGCTGTCACCAACTGGGCTACTACCCTCGTAATTAACGCAACTTGCGATTAATATCTCTTCACGAATGGTTCATCATATCTTTCGATGTCAATGATAACTTGGCTACAGTAATTCAACTTAACAATGTTAAACTAGTATTGCCTGCATGTTTTTAAAATTCTTTTAACATCGACATGAATTTTCTATATAAAGCAAGATTCGATATAAGCAAGTCTATAAATACACTAGAATCGTAATAGGACCCGCATACTCTGTGAATTAACAGCCATTCACCTAGAAATTTCCCAACACAATTCGCCCCCTTGTATCGATAAAAGCATCCGTTTACGGCGGAAACAGAATGAAAGCATAGTTATGGCTCTCGGAATACGAGTGGAAACATAGTTTCATACTTCACGATTCCATCCTCGGCGCCACATTTGCGCATTTTTAGCGACATCCAAAAGTTGAACAGCTTATTTTCATTCCCGTATTATTTCACCCCCATTTGCTTGGCGGCATTCGCTTACGGTTTAGTTGGCTCAGGTTTACGTTTACCTTTCATTTTCAACCCAACTTTCCTTGGCTTTTCTGGGAGATGAAAAAAGGGCACGTAGTAGAGGGAAACGGCCGTATGTATCTGTTTCTGGAGGTGAGAGTAGGTTAAAGGTGGAGAGGCTCAGTGAAGGTAGTGCCCTTCAAAAAGAGAAGTTTTTTACGTGACGAGCTTTCCACACGCAAATGATATTCATTCTCAGATTGAGTTTCTGTGGATTTCAGAATTTTTCGAAATAATTGTTTGGCCAATATCGAGTAAAATTCAGTTTTGTAAAATATTCGTAATGTATCGTATGTTTTCTACAAGTGTATGTTTAGTGTTTACGAAAGTAGTATTCTGGAAAATGAATGGTAAATATCTTTTAGTGGAAAGGGACATAAAGGATACAACTTTGTCAATACCCTTTTTCAGTTTGCTGACAATTTCGGAAGCAAAAAAGTATTCTCCGGCTTCCCGAACGCATGACTGCATAGTAATCGAAGTTCCCATTCTTTCAAACATGTAGTCCCGGCCATTCCGGCACTACTACTACTACTACTTGGTACCAACGGAGGGAAACTGGGCTAGACACCGAAAATCTATTCCTGTATCGGATCTAGGATGGTGATAGAAAATAGCATCACTTGTTCTTAACTATAGTCTCCTCCTGTCGTCAAACCCACACTTTCACTACATTTTTACTTGTACACGATACACCCAATATTCCGCTCTCGTTCGACCAACTTTTGCGTCCTAGTCCTCGAGAACTCTCGTAACTTCCCCTTCCCTACAATTTCTTGCAGCTCCCCAACATATTACCACACAACTAACGACAAAAGCCGTTCATACGTCGGCATGCAGGATTGACACATATATAACTTGTACATATAACATGACTTGTCCCATACTAGAAATATACTTTGTTCCAACTATTGATGCCTTCCAGCAATAAGTTGTTTGTTTAACAACTATTAACTTTAGGGAAATGTTGTTTGTGATAGATCTTGAATTGTTTGGAAATCCAAACATAAGGAACAAAAGAAAAGAATATGATAGGTATATTCAATAATATTGTACGAAAACCAGAAAAACTCCCCGGTTATTAATGTTATTGACGTTCGACCTGGAAAAACACGTGGATGCTACGCGTCGAAACGCAGCCATTTATCGAATCGATCCCGTAAAACTTCCACCCGTACAAATATCAACGATAAATCTCTGCTCAGAACGGCTTTTAATCAAAAAACATTCGGTACTTTGCGAAATTACATCACGAAATTCACAATGTTGTTTGCTATTTTAACATCGAAAAAAAGTTTAACGCAGATATATTGCAACGATATATATGCGACATTAATTTTTTACTCATATTTTCTGATTTTGCGCTGTTTTAACCATTTGTTTTTATTTCTGTTGTTCCATGCTGAATTGTGCAATGGTCTGAAACAGGGATATCGGCGAACAGTTGTGATTTGTGTTGTATTTGCGGTATGCAGTTGAACGAGATCCCATTTTGGGGACAAAGCGTTTATGCGACACGTAGGCATTGCTATTATATGAGAAGAAACAGGACATGATCACATTTTAAAGCTACCAGTTTTATTGCTTTGAAACGTGTTTTAGAACTGGGATTCTCTTATCGGCCATTCACATTGCCGACTTCAGGCTTCGAGCTTTTATGCTTAGCCTTGTCTGCCCAATGGATTTAAAGGAGATAGTTTAATTTTAAAGGTTTCTTCGTGTCGCTTCATCTCCTTTTAAATATAACAGACAAGGTTCTGAAGCCAAACCTCACGCGCGCTTGATGTGAACGTCATCGAAGTCTGTCTCAAATGCTAAGATAGGAGCAAAATCCTAGTTTTTTAATGATGAAAAAAACTTGCAGGTGGTCACAGGGACTTCTCTTTCACCAAGGCATCGTAGACTGCGCGCGAGCCGCCCTCCTGCTGCCTCTCGGCATGTCTATTCTGCACTGCCAGCCAGTGAACAAATGCTCGCTGGTGGAGACTGCCTTCCTGCTGCTTGTCACGGTCGCCACCGTCAATATGCTCACGACTGTCCTCAACGACTCACCCGTATTCCCCGAGGACGAAAATGACACGGACATCACCGACGCTCCGCTACTTATGGATTCGCCACAGTGCGTGCTCTTCGGCACGTTCATGATTTGGTTCGCGTCGATTACGATAAACTTGGGACCCACTTTTCTCTCAGGTAGGCTCGACCTTAATTAACTTTCCGCAAACTACTATCTAATCAAATGGAGAACAAAGAGAACCATAAGTGGCTCCATTCACGGTAATAAAATGAAAGGTTACCTTGTGGTGATCTATTTAAATGTTCGCTATATAGTTTTGGGATATTGTAATAAAGTACAAGGCCTTCCTTGTGTTCTATTAATCACTTTTGGTAATGATCCATTTGTACCCACAGGTGCATTAGCAGCACAAGGTGAACCGGGCCATCGAGCCCCTTCCTGCCCGTTGATACACGGCCCCCTACGACACTACATCCTTAACGCTCTGTGGATCGCCGTGAATCTTGTATGCGTAGTGCTCACGCTCTTCCACCTTCGCAAACTGCACCGTGACCTCACCAAGGCGAATGTGGAAGCGGTACGCGTTGCTGGTCTGGTGACGACCCTCGTAAATGTCACCGGGGGTGCACCACGATCCTCAGCCCCTGGTACACCTAACGCAAATGGGCAACGCGTAAGTACTCTATCTCGTCTTTCAGCCGCTTTTTGACGTGTGCTATGCACACTAGGTCTATGCAAATCATAGGTTGCAATGAAGACAAGCTCGGGCATTTCATGTAATCCGACCAGAATTAATGTTAATTCCCAACATGCATACGAAATAAAAAGCCGCGAAGCGCAGTGAAATAAAATGTAAATCGGAATGATTAAAAAGTCTGCTTCAAATCTGCACCACGGATTCGTGGAATTCCTGCGAAAGAATTCCAACTCCAATTTCTCCTCTCCCAGCTATCACTCGTCGGGATATGCAAATTTTTAAATTGATCCTCTCCATTTTTCTTTCGGGTCTGATTCCTCGGGTTTTTGCATTTATTTGTCATTCTTTTCAGCTGTAGGCACAAAAATGTCAAATCTTACATTTTAAACGATTTATCATTCGCGATTTACAAGATTCCAATTCAACACCAAATCTGCAAGTCTTAAATTGCCAAAATCAAATTCAAACGGCGAATTATTAATTGTGAATTTAAGATTTTAAGTCTGCTGTCAAATTTCTGATAGCGCGCTTTAAAGCGCTGGTGGCCGAAAGTTTGCGCTTATCAACATATTCCTTCGGAGTCGTAAAAAATTACATCAAACGCACACGCCACGCACCAGGCATAAAGTACAGGACGATGTGAGAGATGCCAAACTACCGCGAACCGAGTTAGACTAACGATTATTATCCCGGATAAGCAGCCGTAGAGATCCCCAGCACTACGTCTGCACGCGGAAAACTTCTGCTGGTGAAAGCAAAGCAAAGGAATGGAACATTTCGTCACCACGCTGATCTGGAGCAGTCGGAAGCGCGAAAATAGGTCACCAAGCCGACGATGAAGATTGAGCGAAAAACGTTTTATGTGCGAGTTTTACCGTCGAAGCAGAACGCATATTGTCCCACCAACTTCCTCTGATCCCCATCCTTCAAATGCGGATATAAAAGACATAAAGAAAATTGCAATTTCTCGCTAATAAATGAGATCAAGCGTAACATCGTCTTCGCACTCCGGCGACAATTATGACTTCTTCAAACTTTCACGCCTGCATAAGTCATTGTCATCGGGCACGTTTCAGTCGGAGTTAATTCAAACGTACAACAAAAGTGCCCCATTCAACAGACAAGATCCACCACTTACATCCACCCGCCTATTGATCGTGACAATGGATTGCGCTAATTCAATGAGGCCCTAATTACCTTTCTTGAAACTTGCTTCGCACGTTAGTAAGCGCCAACTTGTCAAGAAGGGCGTCGGGTAAATTAATATTGTCGCTGTCCTTATGACAACTCGCATCGTCTAAGGGAACACCTAATTGTTAGTTGGTTACTTCATTCCTCTAATAAGTGGTAAACTAGTACTAGAGTGTATTTACAGAGTGAACATTCCACCAAGTGTTCGAAAATAATAGCTGGGCACTATCAAGGGGGAGAACAAACTTCCACGCTACTTTCCCCTTGATGGGGACTATGCTCGTGGACAGAGATGCGGATGTCTGTCCGGCACCGTCGCCAGCACTAACAACTCGTTTCAACTCAATTAATCCAAACTTGCGTCCCCAAGTTGCCTTTTATGGTCAGTTCGGCGTCGAAAGCAAAGTGAGACCACAGACATACGAAACTAGTCAGACACAGAGACTTCTCCGGAAACCGTGTGGAGACTGAACTGCTCCAGTTTAAAGACAGTTGGCCTCTGAAAGGTGGACGAACATCCGCACGACTACACAACGACCACATTATACCCTCGCCCGGTCCCATAAGTCATTTACATATTTTATTGTTATTGGAGTCGTTTTCATTCGTGATAGAGGTAGACCTTGATATACTCATTCCATAATAGGAAACAAATAAACCAATAAAACTCTACTTTGTCCCTGCATATACTACTAAAATAGTTGATTGCTGTGCCATTTGTGGATCTCGATTATATTGGCACTGATCCGGTAACGAATAGTCCGGCCGGATCAATTAATAACCAAAATACCGGCCATTCCAACGGCTTTATTAGCATACGATACGATTTATAACCGTTGATTAAAAAAGCATATTAATCGCACATTAATACAGCGAGCCTCGAGTTATTATTGGTCCGAGTCCACAACGTCCACTGAGGTTGGGGTACAGGACGAAAAGTAATCGCCATCGAACGGATTGGGTCCGAGAGGGCGACTGGGAACCAGCAGTTGTGGCCGTTGCAGCCGCCGCCCATGCGAGTAAATCCAAATTCAATAAATTTTCACGTGTATAACGATTTCGCGTACGTACAACCGCGTAAAATATGATTCGACAAGATTTAGGAGTCAGTCACAAACGAGGTCAACTCGTGCCGTACAATATCCTCCCGAAATATTGTGGATGTTGCTGGTATTTACGTATCGCAAAACCCAACGTTGAAAAAAAATCAAAACATAATTTTTTACGAGAAAGATAAATCTCTTTATCAAATTTAACTGCAAACCTCACATGAAAGTCCAGCCTTTCTAAATATGTTGGGAGGCACAAACAATGACTTCAGAAAGCAGATATAGCCATTGTGGACGGGAACATGATAGACAAAATTATGGGGTCCATCATGGTAGGATGCAGAAGATCAAATAAATAACTAACTCATGAAATAATAAAGGAATAGACAACGAGACAAAGGTGGAACAGCCAAGATATACAAAGAGTAGGAAAAGAGGAAGGACGAACGAAAACAAACCTACATAATTGGAATGCACAAATGGAAATATAAAATAGTAGAACATTGACGAAAGTAGTAAAGTGATTGAATTTTGTAAATGAAGGCAAAACTATAAAGAGAAGGGAATATCCAAAGCCGGAAAGGATATAAATACGAATAAATATATAAAGCATAGTTCAATGAATTTGAATTATTCACTACATAAATAAGCGATTGACACGTTTCCAGTCTGTCACCCTTCAACGCTCCAACATCCCAGTTTTTGTTGTAACATTGACTTTATCCGTGCAACTCACAAAAGCATACTAAGTTCCAAAATCCACATCAAGACTCGTCAAACCCACCACACAATAGTTCGGTGGTTGTGCATAGAGTTGTGAATACCACTTGTGTTTGCGTGATGCCCGTTAACACTAGTGCAGAACCCAACGCACAACTGACTGTACCTATAGGTACGCTCCAAGAGAAATGCCCTAAATCTTCACGAAGTCTCCGAGTAAATGATGAGCTATGAGTTGCAGTCGAGTGAATTTGACAAATAGGCACCGAAATTCCGTGTACGCGATAAGTACATTTCCATTTCCAATCGAAACTTGCATCACCCGAAGCCACTGTTTCACTAGCCACCCTGGATCCCCTTAATACAGGGCCCAAAATGCTTAATGCTTAACGAAGGGTCGACTCGTCTCGTCGACGGATCGTCGACCAAGTTCCCTAATTTAACTAACGAAATTAGAATTAGTCAAATCACATTTGCTGCACCACAACTGAACTCAACCCCGAGCCTAACAATGGTTAAATACGACAATTCTACAATTGTCTTCTTGCTTTACCACAATTATCAGTATGTTATTTGAAAATATCCGAGGACGCTGTGCAAAATCACAAGGTATGACATTCCGACGGTGCATTACGAAATTGCGACAAAACCTAATTAAAACTTTAGCGTTTTTTTAAACTCCCTGATGAAAACGCGATGACTTATGACGTGCATGACTCGGCCAGTCTTTTTCATTTGTTGCGTACTAGGCGTCGCCACGACAGTATGCCATTTCATTTTTAATAATTTCCCAACGACAACTTTAATGCCAGCTAATGCTGGGCGTCGTGATGATCGATAGCTTCACGCCAGCCCGACAATGCAATCATTCTTATACTGTTTTGCTTTTCCTCTGTTCTCAAAACAATTTCCGTGCTTTTTATGTTCAAATAAAGAGCGGAAGACTCGCGAGAAGTCGGTCACAACACTTGAGGATAGCAAGTGGAACTTTGCGAAAACTTTATTTAGTTGATTAACTTT
This sequence comes from Weissflogia rhopalogaster, assembly GCA_019419845.2. NCBI lineage: Eukaryota > Metazoa > Arthropoda > Insecta > Coleoptera > Staphylinidae > Weissflogia > Weissflogia rhopalogaster. The sequence goes on from WSZQ02126865.1 coordinate 23,446, forward strand.
TGGTTAAATTGCTGTGTTTCGCATTGGTAGCATCTGTTTCGAGTCTTAGTCGTCTTCCTATTGGGAAAAGTACAAAGATATTTTAAGATTTTAAAGAGTAGATAAAGAGTAGAAGAGTAGATCCTTTTTTCACCATTTTTCATTTCATTCTAAAATAGACGCGGGTTTTAATTCTAATTTATTCTATTCGAATAGTCTCCTTACCCTGCGTACTGCTTGAAAAATTAGTATTAAATCTAGAAAATCAGTTTACTTATTTTGCATTTATTACTGATAACTTATTGATTTTTAGAAAAAATTGACCTAATTTGCAACCAGGAATAGGTCACATTCAGTTCATCATTGGTATCCTCTCAGAACATTTAGTCCCTTCTTCCTGACCATATATGAAATAATTCTTAAATTTATGTGTACTAGAGTTCCGCAAAAATATGAACAATCAAAACGAAGTATAACAGATGATTGTACTATAAATGAAAATGCCTTTTTTATTTGTGCAGACCACAGGAGCGTTAGAAGAGCACCGAAAAATGCGCGAGTACCTCAATCGCATGGAGCGCGATGGTGTGCAGCGCGTCAAGATGTTCCTGGTCATCACCGGCGCATACGTCCTCTTCTGGGGCCCGCTGTTCTTCGTCACACTGGTCAACCATCCAATTATCGGAAACCAATTAGGGCACGAGGTAAGCGAGCAAAAGAACATGGCGAGCTTTACTGCATACTCGACCACCTCGCCAAATGGAAAGAAACGTGCTAATGACCGTTCTTTAAGCGTTGATTGCAAACTTCGAAGGGGATGGAAAAATAAATTCGCGAGCATTTATTAATGCCGGCACAATTCATACCCTTTAAATGACAATTAACGAAATAAATGACTCATAATTCATTAATTGAATTTTCACATTTGGCCGCACATCTGTCTAGAGCTGAGGGGTGGAGGGTGTCTGTGGTTAATTGCCATTTTCATTAAATTCACATTTGTGGGCATATTTTTTAAGTAGAATGAATTGTTTACAGTGCATGTTGTTTCACATGAACCTAGAGAGTTTTGATTCAAGTAGATAATTGATATAAATATGAAAAGAAAAATATTGGTATCAGTTTCTAATAATATGTTATCACTATTAGCAGCTGCTTGTTTCCCTGTGTCCGGTGTAATAACTAGTTTGTTTGCGATTGGTCGAGTTTACTGTCATTGTTTTGACCTGGCAGTCTGACTATACTTAGTTTTGGTCAGTGGTTAACAGATGGCGCAAATGCTAATAACCGAGAACTCAAGCATGCGCAAAAGTAATAGTTGTCGAGCCGGACAAAAGGGCATCAGGCCGGATCGGAAATAACCTTATAAAACAGATAAACACAATTTTGACAAACAGGACTAGGAGTTGGTCAGACTCTTAGCAGATTAAACTAGACCTAACTTGTAACTCAGGAAAGTCAATCAGGAAAGTCAATCCCCTCAAAACATTTAGTCAATCCTCACAGAAAATCTGCACAAAAATACCTAAAATATCCATAAAGTACACCATCACTTCCATTTCTATAACTTTTCGCATCCCGTCCTATCAGTTCTGATCTTTCTGTGGGAATGCTTTATGCCTGTTGCTTACAAAATTGATAACAAAATACCAATTAACATAAATTGTAATGAATTCACATAATTTCCTCCCAAATGTTAATGTTATTTCAATTTGAAATTTTCCTGCGGATGTTAGATAATAGTTACTCGTTTGGAAAATATTTATTCGATTTACATCTTCGTTGTCTTTCCGGTGAGATATAATAGTCGTATTCAAGTGAAAATTGGTTGATTGTATTACGTAACCCGTAACAAAGTAAAATATGCTCCAATGTGAGAATAATCTACCGAATGTTAGCAAATAAGGATTTAGCTATTGCAAACTTATGAGATTTATTTATTTATTCAGTTATTTACTTCTTTATGGAGTACTACCAACTTGAGAGTTCATAAGTTTATATGATAGAGTTCAAACATTCTTGCCTTAGTTGAGACATAGTTGATTTCATTGGAAATTTCGGAAAAGCGACACACAATCCGGGAGTATAATAATGTTGGCGCGCTTCCTACTAGGTCATCATAAATTATCCCTTTACCGCCCGGTCGGGGAGCCAACACCCTCAGCATGTCCTCATCACCCGCTGCTCTACCGCCCTCCGCCACCCCTAGACCGTCCGGCGACCTCACCGCCAACATCCGCCATGCGTATCGCATTTGTATGGTAAAACCTTTCGTATTCAGCAATAGTTCTAGCCACCAAAACTCCTATTTCCCAACGAGTTCCCATTTCCCTTCACGCGCAGAAAACCGCGAAACCCCAAAGCTGCCGCCACCATCCTCGTAGCCGCAATAGTGAAATAGTAAGAGCGAAATAATGTGCATTCCCCTAAAACGTGCTACAACAAATCTCGCATTGCAATCTCGTTTGCCTTTCCTATCTGTAATCAACCATCGTGGTCCCACATTCACCCCTGTTTGCATCACCGCTGCCCTGCATATGTCTGAGTACGTGTGCAAATGTCGTGCAATTTCACCATTGTAAACCGCCACACACAATTGTGACCGGTTCGCCGCCGTCCTCCGGTTCGAATGTTTCAGATAACCCTTCACATATCATACGTTCACGCCATCGTCAATCCGACGCTCTTCCTCACTCTGCACCGTGGCCTACGGCGCGCCGTTCTCGACCTCTGCTGCGGCTGGCTGCCCTTATGGCTGGGCACGCCGAACGTGCCGCCGCCGCCACAACCCCCACGCGAACACATCTCCGTGTTCAAGACGCCGCTGCCAACCCCAGCGCAGCCCGATAGTTCTATGGTAATTAAATATTATATGTAAGTGGTGTTTGCAAAACCGAACGCATCCATGTTTTTTCGATGTGTCGTCAAAATCAAAAATCATGTAAATTAATTAACCGACTAATATTTTTGTAACAATTTTGATGTAACACCACATATTTTTCTTTTATAACCTAGATCAACTTTTTTATAATGGCTAGTGTCATGTGGGATTCCTAGTAAGACTTCTAGAATCTGTGAAATAGAGTACCTAGTAATCCTACCTACTAGTCCTAGTAACTTGAATAAAACGCAAAAGATTTCTATCAAGCAATTGTTCGGCAAAAGTGTTTCCCAAGGTATGTGACGCGCCTCTGGAGTCTTGAGTCTTTTGGAGGTACCCGATGAATTTGCACTTTTTTGGTAAAGGGCTGAACAGGAAATATTCGTTAATATTCATAAGTAAATGCGTAAGTTAAGGTAACGTGTAAATATGGAAAGTTGTAGGAAAACCGGCTACGATTTACATTGACGTCCAAAAAGGCGTTTTCAATGGTCTATTTTAGACCGGAATCCCCTAAAAATATGCTTGGACCCTGGCATGGCAGATTAAAACCATCTCGAATCCCTATGCATATTATGGGGGAGGACTCTCCCCGTTTGAAACAGGACTCACATTGGGCCTCATAGGGGAACCCCAGTTCCAGTGTAGTCCTAAAGGGGTCTTCTATACCGGTGTACCTAGGCACGTACCTAATATGCCTAATAGATAATCCGCCACTTGCAAGAATAGAGCCCAGAACAGTCTGGACGAACCTATGCCTCGGTAGTCAGCAACTATCCCACACAAGTTTTCAACGTACACACAATTGCTAGATAATCGTAGAGAGAGAACTTTGGGAAACACTACTATAAAAGATGATAAAACTGTATACATAAAATTATTTTTAAAACAAAGAATCATACATCATCATACTTTATAAAATGACAGCTCCATAAAAAAATAATGACAATATCTGTAACAAACTAGGGAGACGCCGATATGAACGGAGAACCACCCTGCTGGTCGCCCTGCCGTACTCCGCTCAATGGCGGCGTGCGCATCCTCTCGCACCCGAAACTGGAGCCCTTGGCGATGCCCGACGACGACGACCCGCCACCACCGCCGCGACCACCATCGCGTCCCGCCTCCGGCCCTCCGTCTCGTGCGACTTCCGCGCCGCCATCGCGCACCTCATCAGCCCCGCGACTCGCCTTTGCTGCCGCCGCCCAGCCCGACCCCAACGAACTGCTCCACCATCAGCAGCAGCTCCTCGAGCAACAGCACCAACAACTACTCGCCCACCAACAGCACCAGCAGCTTATGATGCAACAGCAATTAAAACAGCAGCAGCAATTGCTCGCCCAACAGCAGTTCCTCGAACAACAGCACCTCATCCAGCAGCAGCAGGCCATGGAGGCGGAGCTAAAACAACGGCAAGCGGAACAACTACGCCAGCAGCAACTCATGCAGGCGGAGCAGATGCGCCAGCAGCAGAAGCTCCTGCAATCGCCCAAGCAGGAGCAGCAGGTGCAGACCAACTTTTCTGACACGGACACACCCATGTCGCCTAACGACAGCGATCGCGAGTGTGGAGGGACCTACGAGTGGGATCGATCCACAAAAATCTAGACGCGTATTTGTGTCATAGTACATAACGAAATGGTGCTAGACATTGTCAACATATACTTAAGTACAAGTAGAATATAAGAAAAATGCTAATATAGAATAGTGTAGATATTAAATTCTACCAGTTGACATCTATTAGACATTTACCAGAGGAAACCTATCGCAAAACTACTATAACTGCCTGTCTTTTAGACTAGTTAAAATATTTCTTTACAAGATACCTGATTAGCGACATAAAGTCGCATACCTTCCAATAGATAGACCTTTCGTGAATTAAGACACATTTCTTCAGTAGTTTATTTTCAAGATTTTCTATACCTTCAACCACTTCTCTTCGAATTTGTAAAACACTCAAAGTAGACGTGGAAGGAATAGGTCTATAAAATGTGAAAGTATTCTACATACTCCTGGTCCACTATATCTATTTACATAAATATACGAACACTTATTTTGCAAAAAAAAACACTTCCTACTAATTTCCTGCCTATTAAAATAAACTCTATGACTGCGAACTATACTCTTTTTGTACAGAAATCACTGAAAATGTATATAATCCTGACTTAATGTGTAAAAAGTCAATTACTCATTTCCCCATTCATTAACCGCTTTACCCGACATGTGCAATCGTAAATCATAAACCATTCCAATTATTCCGAGTAAAATTTATAATCGGCATACACTCGTATAATTCATAATTTACATCGGAAGTTAATACGATGTAAACACGCTGCAATCATTTCCCAAGAGAACAATGTATATAATATAAGTAACGAACAAATATGCGTAGAAATTAGGCTAGTACACGTATGTTAAAAGTTTAATTATAATACTCAAGGAACGTGCAAACTGAGCGAGAAATGCAAGAAAATGATTCACATCATTCAAATGAGGAAAGTTTATCAACAAAACATTCGGAACAAAAGAATATCCAAAGTACCAACCCTTTCATAACAGCGCGGGGGGTCCAACCCATTTCAATTCCACTTCGGCACAATCCGTGCGCATATTTTCTTGGATTATCTGGCACATTAAACGAGATTAAAAGCCTAATATACTGGAATTGACTAGTCATTTAAATATAGCGGTATATCTACTTCATTAATCTCACAATTTACTAACCAAGCGATTGTGATGTAAATATTTGTAAAATACGCGCGTCTTTCAAGATCTCATTATTCTTTTGTCTTATTTATTCATCAAACAGCCTACAATGATTGTCTAATTGTGGGTGAATTAATTTACGTATACAAACGTCTCTTCGTTTTCAGAGTGTAATTAATGTACAATTGTAAGTCTTAAGGTTGCAACAAAGAAAAATTGGTGTAAAGATATTCTAAATTCTCAGATTACTCGCGCAAATTGAAAAGCAGAGCTGATAAACATCTCCCTCTGGAGCGCAAACTTATTATGCTTATTTCCATAATTAATAATGGGGGAAAGTTGCCTGATTTATAAAGAATGTTCTTAATTGAGCCTCATTCCCCTAAATAGCTATGAATATACTAAACTTAAAAGCGGTAGATGCTTAACGGAAATATTTACGTCCATTAAAGGCAATGGTATGATGTCCTATTGTCTTACGCGATAATCTTGTTTGTCGTATGTATGCACTGAAAGTCAGTCGCCTTTTTCCGCACGCAACAGTGGGCGGAAACTAGTATTTTGATGTAAGCGTGCATCAAAATCCTTTGGAGCTGGTTTCTATAAGCTTCTTATGAAACGCATTACTTGTGTTTTAGATTTGTACACTAAAAATACATAAGAACAAACATGAGTATTTCATGCCATGGCCTCCTATTATTTCGATTGATACACTAAGAGGTCGTTCAAACAGGAAATAAATACGCACATGTTAGTTATGTACTATTAATAGTAAAACATTAAGGAGGCGTTGGGACAAATATTCTCTAAAAGATACGAAAAAATACCGAACAATACGCGTGAGGAACAACAACAGCGTGTGCCCAAGGACGCCATTTCCACCTTGTATCGTTATATACTATTTTGCGCATATGTGAATTATCTGCCACTTTCACGTCGCCGTATGCACCCAAATGATGCAAATGAAGGAAACGCATGCGTAAAAGCAATAATTGTTGCAGGAGACAAAAGGACATCAAGCCGCTGTCATAAGCAGAATATAAAAATACAAACGTAAATAACACCATGAAAATGAAACTTTCATTTGAATGCATCAAAATTTTACAGAAAACAAATTTCAATTGTTAATTAAAAGTCGAAACAATGTCAGAATTCCTGTATAACGTCGAAATTCTAGTTGCAATTATACAAAGCAAAAACCACTGCTATTTTTAAATGAAAACTAAACAAAACTTTAATTCAAATGTGCCTAAATAAAAGATAAATATTGTAAATATGAAAATTTAACAAAAAATAATAAAGTCTAGTTTGAACTAAGTAAAAATACCTAGTAAAACTACCAAGAGAGAAAAATCTATTACCAATTAACGTATAAAAGAACACATAAATTAGTACACACTCTACACTGTAAGTGAGCAGATGTATGCGAATATTGCGATAAAGAAATTCATATACAGGATATATCAACTTCTATAAACGTGTTAATTCTCATCTCAGTAAATTCAATTAACATTACGAGTTTAGAGCTTTTAGCATTGAAACGAAGGCACACAACACAACGTACAGACAGATAGTTCTTCATCTCGTTTCGAAAACGTAACTCATTTCGAATGAACGAAACATTGACAAATGTATGCACAATAACTAGACTTTCATTAGAAGATGTAATCAAACTACAAAAAGACGAGATATAGATCGTGTAAATGTAAAAAAATACCAAGTTTAACTGCACAAAAATATACTCAAATTGCATCGATAAATCGTCTGCATATGGTATTGCGTTGTTTACTGCGTATTTCGTTAGTTGAAACAAACATATCAGCGCAGATTTACGTTTATGTGTTCAATACAAGGTTCACGTTTGCAGACACGCCGTGATTGATTGTTTCTGTGGTTGATTTACGATGTCGTAAGGTGAAATTATGTATAACGTGACAGTTGCAACGACAGTTGTTACGACGGGTATTAATTATGTAATTTTAAGTTTAGATTTTGTTATAAATATCAAATAAAAAACTAGACAATTTACACGGCTTGACTATATGCATGTAAAATAAAATAAAGACTGACCTGTTCAAATCCACCCAAAATATCCGTAGTATCCATAGCCGAAGTGACTGCCAATGTTCGCAGAGTTTTCCCTGCGAGTTTGGCCAGAGTTTTCACTACACTGCTTTTACCACAACTTGCTGGACCAACCTGCAAAAAATATGATGGCGTTATTACAGTCATTGCGTATAAATTCAGAATTATTGGACTGTTAAATATTAGGAGAATATACCTCGAGAATATACCTTGAAAATCTTAGATACGAGAAAAATAAAGAGTTTCAAACTAAAATAAATTCTTTAAACTAGCGCGAGGTCAAAATTTGTGAAATATTGCCACATAGAGCAAGGAAGGTGTCGAATACATATAAGATATCAAAGTATCGAATGAAAATATAGATACGTCAGGTTATCGATAAGTATCGACAAATTTCGCTACCCATTTTTTTGGCACCATTACTTGAAAAAAGAATCTATCACACTTTTAACAGAGGAGTACCCCCAGAATTCAGTAATTGTTCTTATCAACCGTTATTCGTAATACGAAAGATACATATACCGAGCAGAAATTTCACGTGGAGTTGTACGAGTGGGGACCCGAATTTTACGAAAATCACAAAATTCTTGATCCTTATGTCTAAGATTAAGTATAGGTAGTACCATAAATTTACCATAAATTTGACAAGTGATTCATTTGCATTAACTATCCCGCGGTAATCGATTTCGGTCATAAAATTCGAGGCCAAAAATAAAGCTGAAAAAATTTAATGTATTTCTTAGAGTTCTCCTCCAAATATCTCCAAAAATCTTGTCATTATTTTCCTGATTACAACAGTGATTGTTTCGTAAAATAAAATAATATTGAATCAAAGATTTTCTATTCAAAAAGTAAAGCTTACCAAAATCGACATCCAATTCATGTTAACACAATAGGCAAGACTTCTCAAAATTGGCAGCTGATTCCTCAACACTAGACAAGTCTCATCCTGCTTGATAACACTCACATTACACTCATCCGCGTGTCGCGAAAGTTTCACATCCCCGAGAATAACATCTGCGTTGGTAACGAAACACACCGGCACTTCACCACCAATATCACGTTCAAAAACCCGTTCGAAAATCTTCCGCACCTCGTCTTTATCCTCCGCGGTCCGCATCCGATCGATGAACAATAACTGCACCAGATTTTCCGGCTTAAATCCATCTTGATTAGCGTCCTCGTGTTTAACAATCGCCTCGCACCAACGTGTCATATCACGGAGATTGAATTCCCAAGGCGCACCACGATGTCCAAACTTCTGCTTTTGTATTTCCAAGTTTAATTCGGCATTAAAATGGACCATCTTGACCAATATAAACTTTGGTAGGTTTGGAAATTGATGCTCAAGTATATGAAGTAAGTCTTGATTCAGTAAACTTGATAACGTCACTTGTGTGAAGCGATTCAAGAAGGATTTTGGAAGTCCTCGACGCGAACCACCTTGTTTTAAAGGATTCTGACAACCGAAAAATCGAGTTCCTTCTTTGACGTGGAAGGTTTTACCGAGCTCAGGTATGTAGATCTCCCCACGATGATCGAGGCAGGCATTAAGACCTTCTAGAACTGATTGGGAGGCTAAATTTAATTCGTCAAGAAGAATCCAATGGCCTTGTTTGAGAGCCTGAAGAAGTGGACCATCGCGCCATGCAAATTGGCCTGCTTTTCCTCCTTCGACTGGTAAATCAGCACCGAATAAATCAGAAATATCCTGAAAAGGCACATATAAAGGAATGTAAAAGAATTTATAAAAATGTCAAACCAACATTTTCAAAAAAAAAAAAACAAAGTAATATCTCACCGTTTGATCAGATAAATTAATCCTGAAGATTTGATTTCTGGATGCTTTGGCCAAAGCGGTCACCAAACTTGTTTTACCAACTCCTGGACTACCTTCCAAAAGCAAAGCTTTTTTCAATTGTAAAGCTCGTAACACTCGTTCAGCATTTTTAAATGAACTTGGAGCATCAAAACTGAAGTCTACACTTGATACCAAATCATTTCCGCATTCGACATAAAAGGGCTGAATGCCAAACTTTTCGGCAGATTGATGTACAACAACAGGATCAGTTACCATTTCAATTTTGAACTGTTTCTTCATGAATTCTACACAATTCTCTTCAAACCTTTGTAAGACGTTCATGCTAAACAATTTAAACAATTAAAAGTTTAGGAAAACGAATAAAATGCGAACAAACAACTTACTTTTCAGTACTTGTAACACCCGATCCCAAACTGTCCAAAAACGTCAGGTAAGCGCCATGAATGTACGCTCTTGGAACACCGATATTCAGTCCGCAAGTGTTTATAAAGTGCACCCAAGTTAGGATGTCTCGAATGGAAACAGTGAAGAGTTTGCCAATCTCTTGGGCCTTAAACCACTCTACAAAGTTCATCAAATTGGGACCAATACCACTATGATGCATAGACTCATCCAATTTCAGATCTTCATTAACATTGTGATCAATAATATCGATTAAATATTGACGATCGGTGCATGTTTCACACCAAATTTCCGTGAAACGATTGCGTAAAGCGGGAGATAGCTCCTTCTTGCCAAAATCACCACCTGGATTCATGGTGCCGATAAAATGAAAGTTGGCATGAGCTTGTATAAGCTCATTGTTATCAGAGCCTTTTTCAGCTATGAGTAAAGTTCGTTCGGGTTCTAGAATTTAACAAAAATATGATATTGGGAAATGATACAAAGATAGAACTTTAAAAGCTATTCATAAGACTGATAAAGAAACAAAAAGAAAGATCTAGAGTGTTTTTTAAATATAGTTTTTCATATATGATCAAAAACATCCATTTATAATGTTCTAGTAATCTAAATTTAAAAGTTCGTACGCCTTCCAACGAATGATACATACCTAAGAGTGAATTAAGTCTCTCCAGGACACTGTCATCGGCCAGGGATATTTCATCAGCTAAAAAGAGATTTCCATCCATCATAGCGTGCACCAAAGGCCCATAAACCCACTCAAATAACTTGGTCTCATTATCTTCGTCGGAATGATCTCTAACTGGTCGTAAAGCACCAATAAAATCGCTGCTCTCCGTATGCATGTGACAATTTACGGTAATTAAATTTTGTCCATTATTTTGAGCAATAATATTGCAAATAGTAGTCTTTCCCCCTCCAGTTTCACCCACTAATAAAACAGGTTCATGAAACTGTAGAGCTTTCCACACTAATACAGCAAGTTGTCTCATGTTAAACGTCCAAACAATTCCGGCATGTTTGTCCTTATTTTCCATAATCTTCATTAGAAATTCCTTCGTGACTGCCGAAGTTTTCTCAGTCAAAGTAAACAAATTCTGAGGGTCTACAGAACGTTTCATAAACTTCTCCAAAACCATCGCAATCTCCTCGCGTTCCTCAACCTTTCTGACACGTCCTGCTAACAACAAATAACCCTCGTCGGCTAAATGCTGATCCCAATCATATAAAGTTGATGTAGTCGGGGCAAGACGATATCTTTCTCCCCATCGGAATAGATCTCTTAAGGTGATAAATCCCTGTTTACCGGCAAATGCAGCCGAACCACGACGTCGCAACTGCAAGTGTTGCATAACTTTGACCATCTTTTTCGCGTAGCTCTCCGGCATTTTACAACGCTTGTGAAGAATAAACTCTAATTCAGCGTGAGGAATCTCATTAAAATGCAGTTCAACAAAACGATTGCGAAACGCTCGGGACAACATTTTACGCCCGCCGTACATCCCAGGTGGATTCTGCGTTGCAAAAAGCATGAAATTCGGATGCGCCTTGACAACCTGCTGTGTTTCGGGTATAAACAACTCTCTATTGTCGTCTAACACTCGATTCAACGCTTCCAATACATCGCTTGGAGCTAAATTCAACTCGTCCAAGATAATCCAGTGCCCTTGTCTCATAGCCTGAACGAGTAAACCTTCCTGAAAGACTAGTTTTCCATCCTGGGCAGCTACATAGAAACCAACATACTCCTGCAGGTCGGTATGTTCATGATTGTTAATTCGCACGCATTTAAAACCTGATGCTTTGGCTAGATACGTAATCAGAGAGGTTTTACCCACAGACGTATCACCTTGCAACAGTATAGGTAATTTTCCTATGGAAACAATCCTGACTAAATCCTTCAAATTCGATTTTACAGAAGCGGTAAGAATATAGTCGCTCATTATGTGTGTTTCTAGCGGGCCTTTTTCAATCCAATATCCCTCAAACTGAACACATTTGTCCGAGGATATGCTTTTCGGCGGAGGTATCGCTTCTTTCAGCACCTTCTTCCTTTCCTGATCATTTATCAGATATTTCACAATCATTCCTTCAACTTTTTTGTAAGACTCCGAGTCAAGTTGAGTGAGAAAGCTTAGGCAGAACGCTTCGTACAAGCTGCGTTTAAAAGTACCGCAGGGATTTTTCGCTGCAATCCTCAGAGCTCTGCACAAAGAACGCAACGAAAAATGCGGTTTATGGCCTAATCCATCAGACAACGAATTGGCAGCTTCTTTACGTACATTGAGATAGAAACTGACAATATTCTCAATACTCTTCGTATCCAGGTTTAATGTTTGGAAATAGTCAGCCACCATTTTAATCAAGTCATTCCGGTCTGTCAATTCCTCAACGTAAAACTCAGTAAATCGATTGCGTAAACCCACTGGTAAGTCCTTCTTACCTACATCAGTAGATGGATTCATACAGGCGAAAAGCATAAAATTCGGGTGTCTTTTAATCGGTGTTTTGTCGCCACGCTCGAGAAGACTCAAACTACCTTTCGAACCCTCCAGTAAACCTGATAAACATTCTAAAGTTTCAGCGTTCGCCAAGTTTATCTCGTCCAAAAGTACCCAATGGCCTTCCTTTATAGCTTTCACCAATGATCCTTCAATGAAGGCGAAAGCAAGTGCTGTTTTATGCTTCAACTGTGCTTCAAGTTTTGTCAACTTTGTACCAATCGCAGCCCACATATTATACTGCACCTCTTCTTTCAGTTCTTTCTCAGATTGGATTTTCGTTATGTTTAATTCCTCTTCAGGTTCCTTCTTCCGTTTTCTACTCTCAGAAATATCTTCCTTGATGCATCTATCTTTAACATGTTTCAATCGATTAAGCGCAGCTTCATAAGATTTCTTCATTAATTTCACCAGCATTCCATACTGTTGTTCATTGAAACAATAATTCAAGTTACTCAGGAACTTTTTATTCGCAGACGGATTGAAAAACGAACAAAACGCCAACTCAAACTCATTCTTAAGTGGTTTGATTATAATTTTCATATCAACCGGCTTGTAACCACCGAGTAAATCCGCCGAATCTGATTGTTGGTTCATATTAATGACTATCAATTTTTGTCCAACACGATTAGCAACAAATTGAACTGTTGACGTTTTACCCGTTCCTGTTTCACCAACTAGTAAGACTGGTTCCTTCAACTCAAGACAACAGGTAATCCTTTCTAGCAAACACGATGAGGAACGCGTAAAACAAAAACGGTCTTCCACCTTTGAGGTTTCAGCACTTTTCACAATACACCCACGACCAACACGGAAAGTTAATACATCTGAATCACCGTCTTCGTTGTCTGTTATAGTAGGTTGGTAATTATAACAATAATAATTTGCCTTCTCGCTAATTATTCCCAAATTACTACAGACATCTTTAGCAAGTAATAACCGTTCATTTTGGTCTGTATATGAACAACAAAAGACATCAATAGCATGTTGAAGAATCCTAAGGGCAGAATCTTGACAGTGCACTTGATAATCAACAATCGAACGCGAACACCATTTAAAAAGATCCCTCGTTGATACTAAACGACTGTTTCGTGGTAATTTCTCTTGATTATCGGTAAATCTTTTAAAAACCGACACCATTCGAGGTGCAATCGTCTTGAGACAATTAAACTGTTCTCCAATAATCGCCTCAAGTTCGTTATAACTCATCGGTTCAATATTTACGCTCAAAACATGTTTCTCCAACAACGCTGTAGCATTAGAAAACTTCTTATGATGTCCTGTATATGTTGTTATCAATCTCTGTGTCATAAACAGTTGAAAGCCGGGAGCGATTCCGATAAAATCACGAAATCCAGGCACAGTTAGATATTGATTCTCAATCAAACCGCCGATAACAGAAGCGATATCCACGCTAGCAGAGTCGATATCTTCCAAAAGAAGCCATGATCCATCAAGAACGGCTTGTGTTAAGACTCCTGGCTGCCAGACAAATTCTCCTGGTATATCCGTACATCTATACGTACCCAACAACATCTTACTATCGGTTTGATCGCCTAATTGAATCTTAACAAAGGAGTCGCCCAATTTTCGACCAGTTTTATCTGCTAAATATTCAACTAAAGTTGTTTTACCACAACCAACCGGTCCTAGTAAGTTGATTGCTTTGTTCGTAGCCACCCCAAGTGCCAATTTGTGCAGATTTCGTTTGGTTGACTCCACCAGTACCAAATTATCCGGATCTGTATTCTCAACGGCCTTTGTTGTAAAAACCGGTAAAAGAATCCCTCCAATATTGACAATATTCTTGCTTGTAAATGTCGAACTTTCTGGTGCATCCTCCAATACATTCTTGCATTCAATCTTTGCGAAAAGATGATTATATTGAAGTTGTAGCTCTATAATCTCAGTTTTTGAGAGGATGTTATTCAAGTAGATTTTCAAATCCTTCTCGGTGAAACCAAGATAAATCGCCATACAAAGTGCTGTAAGATATTGTATCTCAGCGGATTGATGTTGTGCGTATGTCTCAAAGAATGTCGACCATTCCCATTTGTTTTTAAAATAGTCTGGTTTACATCGAAGGAATGTTAAAGACGCTTTGACAATTTCCAATTCAGTAGGCCGATAATCGGTAGTTTTCTTTTGTTTCGGCTGTTTGCAGCTGCTTTCTAATGAAAAGGGAGCTGGACATATTGCGAAATATTTCACAACAAAACTGCAATTCACATTTTAACATTATTATCATTTTATAAACTTTTGCCACTTACCTCTCAGCGTCTGGATGCAATTCCAGCAACAATCCCAGAGATATACAAGTCACAACATTCTCTATGCCTTGATTTTTACCCTCTTGTAACTTGTCAAAATCAATTGCCAATGAAAGAATGTTGAGCACATCACTTCGGAAGAAATCAACGACATATTTCGTCCATCTAGGATTCAATACATAGTCAGATATTCTTATAAGAATATCCTTATCCTGTAAAATCAGTAAGTAATCATCAATCAGCAATTTATCCTAAGTATAAATATTCTTTAGGTACTCAGAAAGATATTCTTCTAATAGTAGTTTCAAAATAAAATGTGAAAACTTACACTGGTGTTATCAAAGTCACAGTTTTTAATAAATCCGGCAAAGTCAGGATTCACGTCCACAAACGATTGCACCGACATGCGAAATGCATTCGGTAGCTGCATCGTGAGTAGTTTGTAGATAGTGACACTCTTATTTAATTAACATTTTCGCAAAATTTTGCAGGAACGATACAAAACACGCTTGGAGATAACCACACAAAACACGCGCGCACGTGCGAATGGATTTGAAATGGAAAACGTGCATGGAACAGGATTCAACATGAAATCTATACCCTGCGCATGCGCAGTCTTAGACCACAGACAGCGCTTCCTAAGTTTTTATTCGTTGGTATTTTGTTTATTAGGGATTAGATATAATAACAACACAATCATAGGTTGCTTTAGTATTATATCCATTTGGGACATAATAGACAATTGTTTTTGAAAAATCGTATCAATTATAAAAATTATACAACTACTATTAGGGTTGCCTATAGTTGAAGAGTATTATAATTTTTAAAACGTTTCTAATTGATTGCTCGTTACAATTGCATTTATCATGGTATTTCATTGTGATTTTATTTTTAAACTTATATTTTGAACCAATTGACAATTTGAACAATAATTTGAATATAATTTCTATAAAGAAATCTTGAAACTTTAGTAAAATGTTAATAGATGGTGCTACTATGATGATTTAAGTTAATTGATAACATTTTCAAAAAATTTTGTTTAATGACTTTTTCATAATATATGCCAATAGCATTATCTAAGAAAGTAGTGTAATTGCGGATAAAAATATGTGAAAATAAAACTGCGATAAAATTATACAACTTTAATAAAGTTGTGAAAATAAAAAAGTATTTACATATTTACAAGGAAAATGTTAATACAAAATAGTATGTATAATATTACAAAGAGAGTAGAAATTGTTAATTTTGTCCTTTAAATAAAGAATTTAATAGTTTTACTGAAAATTATTGCGTTGTAAAGACATTAGTTTGCAACTAGGAAATAGATGGCGCTAGCTTGTACTTTCCCAACTTTTTCAATTTGTTTAGCAACGTTGCGTTTTAACGACGTGTCGCTTATAATTACTCGAAAATAAAGATATAGCAAGAGTGTTAAAGTCGAAATGTAGTGTTGGAAGTGCTCGAGTTGTGATATTTCGCGTAATTTTGGGATTTCCACATCCTGGATGGTATTGAGTGGTCCGAGTTGGAGTAGGTTTGACAGGTGCGTGCGATCGGCGCGTTGTGGTGCTCTGTCCATAACCTTGAACGCGTCCAATGAATGTGCGCGCTCGCACATGTGTGCGGCCAATCGAAAGCGATCGTGCGGCGCCCGCCAGGGTCAACAAATCCTTGTGAAATAGCCGAGTTTCGTCGGTGCGCCCGCCATGTTGAAAACAACGCGCTGCGGCGACGTGTGCTATTTTTCAACGGCGTTTCGCACGGACAGCGCGTGCCCGCGATAGGAGGGCAAGCCGGACGGGGGTTGGTCGCGAGCGATAAGTGACGGATGCGAGCTGGTGGCAACTGGCGGGCGAAGCGAGCGAATCGTGGGCGACGGCGCCGACGGGTGTGGTGTGTGTTTGTGTTGCGATTTGGCGGGTGCGTCGTGCGTTATTCTTGCGAGCGTGTCAGCGTGTGTGTCAGAGAGTGTGTGTGTAGCCCCCCCAGCAGGAGACGTGGACACGACCGTTGATGGTGTCGTGACGCTTTTTTGCGAGTAGTGTTTGTGAGACGTGGTGGACGAAGGGCTCGAGGGTGCCTTACTCGCTGTACGTGCGTTTGTGTGGTGCGTGGTGGCTGACACACTCTGTACACGCTGCCCGCCCCCTTCGCAGTCTACTGCCATCGGATAGCAGCATTCATTATGTCTTGTATTAATGCAGGTAAGGTTGGTGTGTGTTTTGTCTTTGGTCTTGAGTGGTGGTGCTGCGATTGGTCGTTTGTCAGAGTTTGTTTATCTGTGCGTCGGCGCCGGTGGCACAGCTGAACGTTGTATTTGTTGTCGTTTGTGTACACGAGTCATGCGCGCATATTATGTGTGGGTTAGACGTACGTGTGTGGACTGTAAATGTTGGTAAATCTAGTGAAACGGTAGAGAAAATACAAGTGGTTCTTGTAGGTTATGTTGTGTAATCCTATTGGAATGTATCTATAATTAAGAAATAGTCGATAGGTTGCTATGGAGTCGCTGGTTGACAAACATCTAAGGAATTTACAAATTTATGAAGCTTTTTTATTTCATCATATATGTTTATACCTTATCAAATTTAACCCTAATAATTTGACATGGGTTGTTTATAGGAAATGTTTATGGTAGGCATCCATTTTTTCGACATATTTTTTCTTATCAATTCTATTGGAAACATTTGAAATTTTTATTTTAAATGTCCATCAATTTCTTCGTCAGTAAATATATTTGAAGGTTAGCTTACATTAGGTTAGGTTAGCACAGATTAAGTTAGATTATCATGCAGCACCTTGGGTTATCATATATTATGCTAGGTTATACATTTGGCGAATTTGGCTTTCACTAAATTCTCAGAATAAAAACAGCTGGCTTAAGTTCGCTTAGATCATCTTAGCCTTTTCAAAACTGAAGGGCTATTTCTGCTGAAATATCTGCTCAGCGAATTTCAGTTTATGTATCTTTATTTCTCTTTCTTTGATATAATAATAATGTCAAGCAACATACAAGGAAGCGGAAAAGAGGTAGATCAGAAAGAGGCACAGTGGCAAACAGTTTAGAAAGCACTGCTTTACGATATATCTCCTTCCATACGGTTATTTTAGTTTAACCTACGTTCGGTTCCGAGTTGTTTGATTTACATTTTCAATTCAGTACTCTGTCAACATTTCAAATTTCCCATTTTCAGTCTTGATATCAGTAATTACAGGTTATTTTGAATAGCTAATCATTGCACACTGCAACTAAGATTGTTTATTGTCCTCGGGGTAAATTGGGATGTAGCTTTGAGTAAAGAATATTGTAATTGGGATATACGTGAATTTTTTTTATTTTATTTGTCGCCTAGCGTATGTAATTTACAGAGCATATATGAAAAATTAAACATAGTAAGGCTTTTCGTAACAATTTCAGTGTATAAATATCTTTCGACACATTCGATTCAATGAAAAAAGAAAATGCCAAACTGATATATCTGGAACATGACAAGTCGATAAATAATACCTGAAACATATTGTTATGTGAGGTCTAGGTGTGAATTTTCGTAATTCCAATTGGAATTTCAATATAGTAATATGTCAATAGACATAATACAAGCGTAACACTAACATGCAATATTTGGAATGAAAACAATAACCAAACAGCTGTTTGTGCTCGTGGTTGGCAATAAAAACGATAATTTATTGCTTGCTGCTGTTCTACTGTAAAGCAGAAGGAAATGTTTTCTTATATCCTGCGCAAACGTTTAGCTACAAATATATTGTGGCATTAATACTTTTCTTCTTGGCAGCTGTAATATGCGTGAATAAACTATAGTGGTGATACTAACTTATTTTGTTAGTTAATTATGTGTTATTATTCAAATAGGGAAATTAATCAATCAAAGTGTGATTGAATAAATAATTTCCTAGCGCCAGTTTGAGAAAAACACATTAATGTAAAAAAGTAGTTTAATTAAAAATCACATTTAATTATGGAGCCGGCTCTTTTCCGAAAGTAAATAGCAATTTTTTGTACGTTCGTCATTATAAGTTGACCTGTGATCATTTATAGATGTCAGTCATGAGAGAGATGCCATTATTGATGCCTATTGGCGAATAGTTGTGTTTGAACTGTCAAAACTCTGGGGTTAAGTTAAAATTGACAGGTTATATCTTTGCGAAAATTTTCGTACATATTTGACGTACGAAAATGTCGGTAATGAATGGCTGAGTTTATTAATTCTACTTTTATTATTTTAAAATTTTCGATTTTACACATTCTCTCTGAAAACCAGCATATCTTCATAAATTTTGACAGTAGAAACATAATTATGAGCTACTGTGGCGCTGAAGTGCGATTGCATTAGTTCTATTCCAGCAGCGTGCGACGATTGATTCGATTTGGTAATCGTTGTCGGTTTGTTGCAAAATCAAATCGAGCAACGTGCACGTTGGCGTCGACCACTGCTCCTTTTGCCTAGCCGTGACGTTAGCGTGTGCATCGAGCAATATAATTAAGCGCGGTTGTAATATTATGTTGTAAAAGTTATGTAGTATGTGCGCTTTTTCTCTCTCTCTCTCTTGCGTCGACACGTCCCGGTCGGGTCGGTCGTACTCAGCGAAATGAAACAAAGTGATAAAAATGCAACGTCGTTGAAGATATGCAAGTCTCGACGCTAGATGGCGGTTCATGTGCCTTGTTAGGCGGAGTTTTTATTATTTACGTATGTAGTTAATTATTTATTTGATTATTTTACGTTGCGCTTTTACACGACGTGTTGTAAACTTTTTAATGGCAGTGCTTGTATGCCTGCGTATGTAACGTCAGTTTTAATCTCTGCGGTATTGCTGTGGAATATTCTGTTATTTTTATTTGTTAAATTTATATAGTAGACAGCGTTACATGGCATTTTTTTATTTTATTCTACAAGAGTATGTTCTTTAACATTGGTAATATATATGTGAACCTACCTTAGTTGTAATATCACTGTTGGTTTTAATCTTCTAAACTTTCAAAAATTGCAATGTAATGTTCGTTTTAAACATGTTTTATGGCATTTGGATATGTGAGGTCCATGTACCAACAGGAAGTTTTTGAAGTTTTTTTATTTCAAGGGAAGTAACCGGCAATGATCGTAACCTGGAAACCAGGATATCCTCTATCACCAAACTGTTTTGTAATTGAGGAGAAGTATACCTATGCAATTGATCTCTACAAGCAATTTTGAATTTGAATATTGAATCGATTTTGACAGAATTAAACAACAATTATATCGAAAATATATCGAAAAAGTCCGCAACTAGCTACTTGATTAAGGAATTCTAATTGTAATTAATAAGAGTTAATAGTTGCCAAGGAGTTTTTATTCGATTTTCATAGAGGGCAATAGTAATGGTGTTAACAACAAAAAAAAACAGGATATACTATATCACAAACTGTTATGTGAAAATTAAGGGACAAAGTAATGATATGGGTACGTAAGAATCTTGGTGTTAAAAATTTCGAAATGTACCTATAGTTTTTTTTGGGATGAATAGTCTTGATATCAAAGTCTCGATTATCGATCGTGTCCATGAGGTCCCGGGTTCAATTCTCGGTGGGGATGCATATTAAACTGAATTCTTCTTATCAATTGAATAGAGCTAATGATGATCGGTAAAATCAAACAAAAAAATCTACCGATCGGATCAGAATCGAAGCTTGATCAAACAATTATAATTATAACTTAAAAGGAATTATTTCGTGCCTTGATAGTCATACAAGCTTTTATCCAATTTTCGTGTTAGTAATGATGGCAACCTGGAAAACAGGAATCCTATATTATTGTTTGGACAATGATACTGTATTATCGTGAACTCGAGCAGAATAATCACGAAGAAATAGTACGTTCGAAAAACACCGACAGGATAGGTTAAAACGTACTTACTCAATACAATGCTAGATTCAAATTGACTTTATTTAATGTATTTTGTGCATTGGAAGCATTAGAGACGCAAACTTAAACGAGCAGGCTGTATGCAATCGCGGCTTCGCAAGTGGCGCTACCAATCCAAAATATGTAAGGGCCAAATCTCCGAAGACGCGAACAAATACGCTATAAATAACCCATCAATATGTACAAATGTTAACTCAATTACATAATGTGCAATAGGAAATATTTGCCAACCTGAGCAAGTAGCGCCTCGTCCTACCACGAAGGAGGATCTACACACCACAAAAAACAACGCACAATATTCGACACACAACAAAAACAAACATAAACACAAAATAATTGTAAACGTGAAAAAAGATATGCTGTTTTATAAATATGTCCTGCTATTTTTATTATCCTAAAATATTTTTACATTCATAAAATATCACAGGAAAGATGACTTATAATTCAATAGAATAAAAAATTCGGCAATATTTCGAATCATTGCAGCTCCAGGTAGCTATTAATTATCACCATGGCAATGCTTCAAAAGTCAGACATAATTTCACTTCACACAGTACCGGGTGCTAGGAGGCCTGGTCCCTGACAACGGTGCCAGATCCCAATCCGCGGTACCTTAATTCACTTCACAGCACCACCCGATCTCTTCCCCGGCCAAGACATTATGTTCCCAACAAGGATGTGACAAACCATCTGCTCTCGTTGCGCATTGGCCCGTCGGTTTTTCTCCGGGAAATTTAATTCCAAGTGGGTGTTCGACGCGCGCGTGCCCACCTATTAATTCGGAGACGCGCTCGATCGCACGCCTCATTGGCGCGAACATTACGGACGTCCCTTACCTTCCCCTCAACAGTGCGGAAATTCTGTTTACCCAACGATGGGCACATGCTACTTTTCCCTTCGGGAAAATTTTGCATCCCCCAATATCAACCTCG